>BJCM01275224.1:0-12437 GCA_018326385.1 Flaveria bidentis | reverse complement strand
GGGAGTATTATTGGGTATTCTACCTTTCAAGAAATTGAAGATTTTCAACATTATTGAAATTGAAGATTTGAAGAACAATAGCAACAAAATATTAGTCTAGGGATCATTTTGTAATTATTGTAAATACTAGACTAGTATATATATTAGCACATATTATCATTGTAAAGTGTGACTAATTCACCACTTGTTAGGGTGAATTAAGTTCATCATCAACAATAATATATCATCATCCTTCAAGGATGATGATTTCAACAATATATCAATAAACATCAAACATTAAACACGTTGGTGTTCTTCATGGTGTTCATCATTATTATATTCTTCATCATGTTCATCATTGTTATATTTTAGCAACTAATCATTCAAGTTTTTGTCTTTATCAATATGAATCCAAAGATCCAAGCTCATCGTTCCCGTTCGTATCGGGAACACACAATTGGTATCAGAGCCAGAGTTGATGGATTCATATTGATTTTGATGAGATTTTATGTTTAGTTTGCTGAAATTATTGAAGATTTGAAGAAAACAATTCAACAATCAATCAACATTAAGGTTTGCGGTTGCCTCAAGTTTCAATCAACTAGGGTTTTCGGCTGCCTCAATCAAGGTAATTAGGGTTTGTGGTTGCCGAAGTGGGATCCAAAAGAGGCTGCCAAAGGCTGCTCTTACGAGCCAAATGGAAGCTGCCTTTTGGGATTCTAGCGGCCGAATGAAGCTGCCAGATATGGGTGCCGAATGTAGGCTGCATTGGGCACCTTGCGAACCAAAAGAAGCTGCAAATGGGGCTGCCAAATTCCATTTTCGGCTGCCAAAATGGGGCTGCCGAATGAATGCTCTTGCGGATTAGGGTTTCTTGCGAATAGGGTTGCTCCCGAACCACATTAAGGCTGCCGAATGAGGATGCCTTGCGGACCAAGTGATGAGGCCGAACATGGCTGCCAAATGTGGCTGCCAAGTAGAGCCTCATACGACTTAGGGCTGCCCTAATTAGGGTTGCCGAACCAAAGTTCGTTTGCGGCCACATTAGGGTTGCAAAATTAGGGTTTGCAACCTAGGGTTGCAAATGGGCTCGTGAACACCATTGGGTTTTGTTTCTTGGGCTCCATCATTAAAACAAAAAGAAAAGGTGGACTTGGACTTAATTGTTTGGGCCGCCAACATCAAAAAGAAAAGGTGGACTTGGACTTAATTGTTTGGGCCGCCAACATCAAAAACAAAAAAAAAATGGTTGTTCCAAAGTTTTGAAGACCTCGCTTCCGCATCAACAACAAAGTTCTTAGCTTTGAACAACTATTCAACAAAAACAAGATCAAGCTTCAATTCACATTGGAAATCTAAAATTTAGGGGGAGTATTGTTGGGTATTCTACCTTTCAAGAAATTGAAGATTTTCAACATTATTGAAATTGAATATTTGAAGAACAATAGCAACAAAAATATTAGTTTAGGGTTTATATTGTAATTATTTGTATTGCTAGACTAGTATAAATATTAGAACATATTATCATTATAAAGTGTGAATAATTCACCACTTGTTAGGGTGAATTAGGTCAATCACCAACAACATCATATCATCATCCTTCATGGATGATGATTTCAACAACATATCAATAAACATCAAATATTAAACATGTTTGTGTTCTTCATCATGTTCATTATTATTATATTTTATCAACTAATCATTCAAGTCTTGTTATTATCAATATGAATCCTAAGATCCATGCTCATTTTTCCCGTTCATATCAGGAACACACAAAGTTGTGAATAGAAAACAGATGTATATACTAGACATAAACTTATAAAACGAAAACACAACTATGTATATACTAGACATAAACTTATAAAACGGTAACACAACTATCTTAAATGAATAATTTATTTCACAGCAAGAAAATGTTGAACATTCTTTTCCTCCTAGATTTTATAAATAATTTTAATAAAAATAGGGTCGTGAAACTCACCTTGATATGATGCGAGAATAACAAAAGAATGTATTAAGCTTCTACTTATATGGGCGAACCAAGAAGTTAATCACCTACAATATAGATAATTTAACTATAAACATGTCTAATAACATTATAATATTTCCAATCTATTTCGAGTCAGTTCGGGTAAATTAACAGACCTGAAAATGACGGGTCTCACACTATAGGTGCATGCAAGACTAGAATATCAAGCTAAAAGTAAAGGCGTCACAAGCTTCCTAAATCATGTGAGTACATTAGTATGTGAAGGAGGGGTAGGTTAATTAAACTCTAAGTGTCCAAGTAATCCCATTGATTTATGTACTTTAGAAAGTTGACCTAGTTTGACCAAGTTTGACCTGATGACTCATTGGTAACATGTTAAGTGAAATAATGTTTAATTATAATTAACAAGTCAAACATTCATGAATTTAGTTTAATACATTTACGTATCACACATACATATAAGACATAATTAGTTCTAAACTCTAACACATTTTCATACTATCAAAACCTATTATACAACACATACAAATATATAATAATAATCAATGATACATTTAAAGCCATCAATAACTAATTACTTTAAGTTTTCCTATGTGATTACTACCTATGGTAATATCATCCAACTTAGATACACATAAGGTTTAGACCACTCAACACATGTCATGTGAAGTAAAATTTCAATTTCACATACTAAACCCTGCTAATTATACTAAGAAGTGCCCTTAGATCCATATGTACAAAGCATCACATACAAAGTATTACATTAAACTAAGTAAGAAAAACATGTAAATCAAATACACACATGTACACCAAGGTTCAATCATGTAAACCTATTAACTAATTTTAATCAAGTCAAGATAACATAACATTATTATGACATCCATCACCAAAATATGTGTATTGACTATTAAATTTGATTGTTGACTTTGACTTTTGGACTTTGATTCTTTGACTTTGACTTGAATGTTGACCTAATGTTGACTTGGTTTGAGAATGGTACATTAGAAAAATGTAGACACACTAAGTTCTAGAACTATGTATTATGGGCTTAATATGTTCTAGAGAGCCTTGGCCATGGTGACAGTGTACATTCACCAATTTGGACTAAGCACGATGGTTGTATGCCTAAAATTGGTTACAATTTAAAATTTTAAAAATATACATCTCATGTTAAGAATGCAAACATAAATCGGACATAAGTGGGCTTTCCCTAAAGTCTCCTTAATTGACTAAATTTAATTCAAAATATAAAATAAATCATTTATATAGCATATAATAATCTGTTGAAAGCGTATTAACAAGGAGAATTTTTAAAAAAAAGCCAAAATACAAGTTTTCTATCTAGAAAAAACCCTATCCGCCGTCATGATTTTCTCTTGTTCTTCGTCATCTTCATCACAAATCATCATCATCATCTTCCTCATTCTTGATAAAATTTTGTTGTTTAAGCACTCATCTTGTTGAAACATTGGTCTTCTATGCATTATCAATAAGAAAATCTATTTTGTTGATGATTTAGTTCTTGTTTAATCATATTTTTGATGATTTCAATAATATAACATAAAAACTATCATCTAATAATCTTTTCTTCTTGGTTTTGGGCATTGGATCGTGAAGATCTAGGTGTTACGAGTGTTGGACTCTCTACCTAGTAAAACCCTAATCCTTGGTCTTTGAATATTTTTGAATCTATCAAAAATGGTTTGTAATCTTGTGTGACCAGATCTAAATAGACATCTTGGTCTCTTAAATCATTTTTAAAATCATTAATTTTTCTTCTCAAACCAATGGACGTGTTGAGCAACCAAAACAATGTAACGATTAAGTAATGTTGCAAACCGGAAGACGAAGATCCAAGTAACTGTTTGGGACTGAAAATTAGCATGAATTTAGTTTTATTTAGTAAGAGTTTGGTTTAATATAATATGGAATAAATTTTATTTAAGAACTCGGGTCAATAAGGGTCAAATATGGAGGTTTGGGATGCAAAGGAACAAGACTAATGAACTGAACAGTTTGTTGTCAATATATATGACGTTTTGTACTAGGCATAACTTGGTCATAATAAGTATAAATGGGTCTATTTTTTCATCTAAAAATATTTAAATGAATCCTGTAACAGACCCAAGTGGTCTCATGTCATTTCGACTTGCGGCACACAAAACTGAAGGTCAAAATTGATGAATCTGGACAACAGCTTATCTGTGTTCGTCGAGTAATATCTTTCTCATATTTTATCCAACTGAGATAATTCTTTTTTTTTAATTTATTTTAAATTCTTATATTTCTAATGACTCTTATTACATAACTTTTCATTACCATTTCGACCTCAATCCAGTTTATTCAAAACCGGTAAGCAATCAACTCTTCATGCTTAAATATTTTGGTTAAACTTAACAAAAGGATTTTAAACTAAACAATCAATTAAAGACAAATTTAATACTTAAAAGTGATTAAGTGACTTTTAGAAAAGATAAAATAATAATATCGTTAGTTCATTGTGTATGGATAAATCGACGTGCATCAACGGACATTAATAAAGTAATATAAATCGACAACTACAAACCCTAAATGTGAAAAAAATGTAAAGTTTAAATCCGACTTTGAACTTGTTCTTTTAGTAAATCATGTTTTCATAAAATTTAGAACCGTGATTGATGTTAAAGATCGGGCTACAAGGATTACACCCATAATGGTCATATTATTGTTCTTTAGTAATCCTTCTCGTAATTTTGTACATTTAGTGCTTCTTTGCGTGTTATGGAATTTGGACTATACTATTTCGAGGTGAGTTTAACGACCCCTTTTTAATATGTTTTACCTGGGGAAAAGCATGCTCCTGATTTTGGACAATGTCGTGTGTTTTAGACTATTTTAGGATAATGTATGTGGTTTGGGGCATGGGTTGAGTCTTGTTGTTCATTCATGAGTGTGTACTTGGACTTGGACTTGTTATTGTGACTTGGATGTCATGGAGAGGTGTTGTTAGTACTAATGGGTTGACACCCCCACCTTGTCGTCAATGTACTAGTCGACACTAACTTAACCTAGGCTTGCCCTTAGATGAATATAATCCAAGTAATTGGACTTGAAATGATTATAGGCTTGTGTTGACATCTATGACTGCTATGTACTCTTACCCAATATAATCTGGGTAATTGGATTTGGACTGACTTTAAACTTGAGTTGATATCTATGACTGCTATGTACTCTTACCTAGTACATGTTATGCATGGAAAACTATTTGTAATTTCTTAGAATAGATGTAGACATCGAGATCTACGTTGAGAATCAAAATGTAAAACTATGTTTTCTGTTCACCTGTTACGTGAAGAACTAACTCAGTAGACTTTCCAAACATAAGTTCGAGGAATTAAGGTTGTAAAGGGCATGACTTTGGATGAGCTTAAATAATTGGTAACGGAGGAGTACTACCTTGTGGACTAGATGCATAAGTTAGATCTTGTGTCTTGGAATCATGCAATGGTAAGATGTGGTCTCATGCCCATACCCACCAATTCCATAAGCTGGCAAGGTTGGTGCCACAATTAGGGCACATAAATTAAAAGGGGTTGAGAGCATATTAGGGGGCTGGTTCTATAGTCGTGAAATGGTGGCTGATGCTGTACCCCTAACCGTTTAAAGTGCAATACTATAGACATGTACTTTGGCTGACGAGATGGTTTGTATTATAGCTTCAAGAAAGCTAGTGAGATGAAGAAGGATGTTAGGGAATCGGGTAAGGTAGATGGTGTTTAAATGGACAAGAAGGAAAAGGTTGTGAAAGGATATTTGGTTGTCATGCTGGCAATAAAGGACTATCCCGGAAATTGTCCGGAGTGTAATATGTGCAATTTGCACCATCTGATTATGGCGTCACATCATGTGTATTTGAATTTCAAGTAATTGGAGCGCTTAGCCAAGGGATTTAAGTTGTTGGTAAACCCAATAATGCCAATTAATATAGTAAAATTGGCAAGAGTTCAATGTTGATGTTATGAGTGTGGAAGCCAAGAGCATCATCAAAATGAATATGCGAGGTTAAATAGGATTCAAGGTTAAATGGTCGATAAGAAAAGGAGCAATTTAAAATATGGCTAGCAACTTGTGCTAACCCAATGCAAGGTAATGTGACAACCCTGTTCATAGAGAGACATTTGGGATTCGTGTCAATAATGCCCGATAGGACGTAGACATAATTGACTTTGACTTTTATAATTAAATTGGACTTGACCCTAATAATGAGTATGTGTTATGAAATGAGCTAATTGTAGTCTTGTAAATACTAAGGAGATAATTTAGGAATTTGTTGTGCTAGTACAGGATCATGCCTTTAGAATAGATCTTATATGATTTGGAATTGAAAGTTTCGACAAGGTTGCGAGAATGGGCTGGTTGTCAGGGAATAGGGCTGAGATTATCTTCTACAAGAAGACTACTTGCATGCCGTTGCAAAATGGTGAGACAGTTGATATACATGTAGATAGAATAGAAGAGTACAAGATGCAGATCATGAGCATGAAAGGCGGAGAAATAAGAGCTAGATGACATACCTGTTGTGTGAGAATTTTAGCAAGTATTCCAAAAGAATTTGGCATGATTGTCTCCTTCACGACATATGAACTTTCAAATTAACCTAGTACTCAACATGATGCATTATACTCTAACACTTGATCTCTTAGCACCTTTGAAGGTGAAAATTTTATCTAATCAACTTTAGGAGTTGTAGATAAGGGTTTTTATGACCCGGTCACTCACCATGGGGCACTAGTGCTTTGTGTCAAGAAGAATGATATATCCTTCAATATGCACGGACTATCAGAATAAGCTAACGGTAAAGAATCATTATCCTTTGCCGAGGGTAAATGACCTATTTGATCGGCTGTAAGTATTAACGTACCTTTGAGAATATTGATCTCTATTTGGGAATCATCAAACTAGGGTACATGAGGATGACATACAAAAGAAATCATTTAGAACTTTATAAGAAGGTCATATGTTAATAGTTTTGCATTTTGGGCTAATAAAGGCACCTCTAGTGTTCATGGACCTGATGAATCAGATGTTTAGGTCATATCTGAATAGATTGTCATAGTGTTCTTTGAGAATATTCTGATTTATTTGAGGATAGGGGGTTCATGAGAAACATGTGGGGACAAGCTTGGAATTGTTAGAAAAGGAGAAACTACATGCTAAGTTCTCCACGTGTGTCATCTATACTGACCACAAGAAAATTTCAACATATTTTTCATCAAAAAGAACTGAACATGAGAGGAAGACGTTGAATTTGGTTGTTTAGTGACTATGACTGCGAAATCTGATGTCACCCAAAAGGGGAAAATGTGGGCTCTAATGTGTTGAGCTGTAAGAAAAGAGTCAAACCCATGTCTTTAAGGGCATTAGGAATGAAGGTTCGTTTTGGTATCAAATACCACATCAATGTTACTCAAGTTGAGTTACTAAGGAGACCGAACATGCATAATGAGGCTTTGAGAGGATTGGATAAACAGTTTGTACAAAAGAAATATGGAGGAATGTACTTTATGAAGCTAATTTTGCTTTTAATTATTGGAATGTGTAGAAATGGATGAATTACACAATTTTATGTATATTGTTCATCCCAGTGCTAACAAGAGGTACCATGATCATTAGGACTTGTATTGGTGTTTTGGAATGAAAAGTGACATAGCGAACTATGTGTGCTATCTTTTGACTTGTTCAAAGGTCAAAGTAGGGCATCAAAAACCACCTAGCCTGTTACAATAACCTAAAATTTTTAGAACAAAAGTGGAAAACATTCATGTGGACGTCATCATAAACTAGTAGTGGAAATGACTTGATTTGTTTCATTGACATATCTGCCAATTTCCTTACTATTCGTGAGGAGTACAAGATGGAAATGTTAGCAAGGAATTACGTTAATGAAATTGTGGATAGATATGGAGCACTTTTGTCGATTGTATTAGATGGTGATTGTCGCTTCGTGCCATGATTCTGGCAGAGCTTATAGAAGGTGTTGGGAATGCGTTTGGACATGAATACAACTTTTTACTCTAAGTTGTCTGACTTTGTGAACCATTAAAACATCCTAGGATATGTTAAGGTCTTGTATTATCAACTTTTGTTGTAGTTAGGACATTGACCTACTATTGGTTGAGTTCCCTTACAGAAATAACTACCATTGCAACATTATATTAGCACCATTATTATATTAGCATCCTTCGAGGCATATTACAGATGCAAGTGTCAGTCACATATACAATAGGCAGACATCAGGTAAACTTAGATGACTAGACCATTAATCGTCTAATGATTAAGGCTTTAGATGTAAGACAGACTAAAGGCAACACAAGATTGTCAGAAACTTACACCAACAATCAAAAGAAGCCTTTCTTTAGGCACATGCTCTTGGATATTAGCAAATTGGAAATTAGTTATTGTTGGTGACCGCTACACCATCAAAGAAATAGCAGTGTGGTGGGTTAGTTGTGGTACACCCTATATATAAACACTAATGATACTTTGAATGTGTAATGAGAACTAGACCGGAAACTAACATTAGGGGATGGACAATATTCATACTCTAGAGTTATCAAAAAATAGGTTATAGATCTAAAAATTCATGTCTAGAGACCTTCATTTATGGGCGGGATGTAAGTTGTTACCTTAGAAGACATTGTTTGCTTTAGCAAAAAGAAGCAAATAAGCACCTATATTGGTAAGTGCATTTAAGACTTTCAAACTTATTTGGTCAATGGATTATCGGTTTGAGTTATAGAAATAACCGAGAGGGGTTCATGACATGTTCAATACGTCAAAACTCAAGTAGTGACTTGCTGATGAGACCTTATATGTGTCAATCGAAGAAATACGAGTGGACAGTAAACTTTGATTCATCTAAGAACAAGCTAAAATCATGATTAGGAAAAATTTAACATTGAAGTGTAGTAAAATCCTTATCATAAAAATTAGATGGAACTCAAAGCGAGAACCTAAGTTTTATCTATGTGTGGGAAGATCAAGTGAGGACTAAGTATTTACACCTATTCATCGAAGGCGTTGTAGTTCATAACTCCGACTGAATTTCAGATGAAATTTCCTCAACGGGGGGATACTGTGACATCCATCACCAAAATAGGTGAATTGACCATTGACTTTGACCGTTGACTTTGACTTTTGGACATTGACTCTTTGACATTGACTTGAAAGTTGACCTAATGTTGACTTGGACTGAGAATGGTACATTAGACACATGTATACACACCAAGGGGCTTTTTGATAAAACTAACTTAGTAAGATCTGACTAAGTCAGAAGCTGACCAAGTTAGAAATTCTGACCGAGTCTATATCTGACTGAAACTTGGTTGTTTGATTTAGTATCTGACTGACTATGCTGAAGATAAAAATAACCATACAAAGTAATCGAATATCAAACATATTACAGATGTGTGAAATTAAAGATAGAGTTATTGCTTTAGTATTCACCCGTATCTCTTTAGTGTCCACCAACTTAAGTTTAAATGGATAGGAACTCATCACATCACACTAAAGCATCATATCTTCCACTTTTTGAAGCACAACATGGTGTAGGACTCAACTATGTACAACCATCTTCAATTCAACATAGAAAATTGGGTAGGAACACACCGCTAAGGAAACCTCACACTTCCACCATAGATCTGTTGAGCCAGTCGGAAAATCTCATTATCACAGAGGGGGTCGCAAATGGGTGGGAAGAGCGGCGGAGGTACGGAAGAAGGGTGGGAAGAATGGCAGAGGCATGGCAGAGGGGTCGTGGATGGGTGGGAAGAGCAGTGAAGGCACGAAGGATGGGTCGCGGAGGGCAGGGAAGAGGAGCCTAGCACCAGCTGCCTTTTTCTTGGTCAGAATATCAATTTTTAAGGTCTGGGTCAGACCTTCGGACCCGGTCAAAAGCTGATTTCGCACAAATCAAACTGGTTGACCTAGTCAGTCAATCAGCCGGGTCAGCCTACAGCCGAAATTAGACACCCCCTAAGTTCAATAACTGTGTATTATGGGCTTAATATGTTCTATTGGGCCTTGGCCATGGTGACAGTGAATGTTCACCGATTTGGACTTAGCACAATGGTTGTGTGCTTAAAATTGGTTTACAGACTTAAAAATGTAAAAATATACATCTTGCGTTAAGAATGCAAACAAAAATCAAAATCAATGGGTTTTCCCTAAAGTCTACTTAGTTGACTAAATTTAATTCAAAATATAAATTAAATCATTTATATAGCATATAATAGTCTGTTGGAATCGTATTAACAAGAAGAATTTTAAAAAAACTAAAATTGGACAACACCTAAATTGAGACAAGATAGAACTGGACGAGACAAGAAACAGACCCGAGTGACCCACCCATGCCCCCTTTGGCCGAATCCTTATATAAGGGGGGAGTTCCCCTTGTTGTCACATTCTTTTATTTTTTTATGCTTTTGCTTCAAGTTTTCTCTCTAGAGAAAACCCTAGCTGCCGTCATGCTTTTCTTTTGTTCTTCATCATCTTCATCGCGAATCATCATCATCTTTCTCATTCTTGATCAATTTTTGTTGTTTAAGCACTCATCTTGTTGAAAAATTGGTATTCTACGCATTATTGGTAAGAAAAACCGTTTTGTTGATAATTTAGTTCTTGTTTAATCATGTTTTTTATGATTTTAATCATCTAACATATAAATTATCATCTAATAATCTTGTAGTCTTGGTTTTCGGCATTGGATTGTGAAGATCTAGGTGTTACGAGTGTTAGACTCTCTACCCAGTAAAACCCTAATCCTTGGTCTTTGAATATTCTTTGAATCTATCAAAATTGAGTTGTAATCATGTATGACCTGATCTAAATAGACATCTTGGTCCTTTAAATCATTTTTAAAATCATTAATTTTGCTTCTTGAACAAATGGATGTGTTGAGTAACCAAAACTATGTAATGATTAAGTAATGTTGCGAACCGAAAGACGAAGATCCAAGTTACTGTTTGGGAATGAAAATTAGAATGAATTTGGTTTATTATTAATATTTTGGTTTATTTCAACATGGAATAAACTTTATTTAAGAACTCGGGTCAATAAGGTTCAAATATGGAGGTTTGGGATGCAAAAGAACCAGACTAATGAATTGGACAGTTTGCTTTCAGATAAATAGGACATTTTGTACTGGGCATAAATTGGTCAGAAAAATAGGACATTTTGAGTCTCTAACTAACCCAGGTGGTCTCGTGTCATTTCGACTTCATTGGTCTTCCAAACGCGACACACAAAACTAAAGGTAAAAACTGACGAATCTAGACAGCAGGTTGTCTGTGTTTGTCGAGTCATATCTTTCTCATATTTTATTCAATTTAGATGATTCTTTTTCTAGAGTTTAATTTAAATTCTTATCTTCAAATGAATCCTATTATACGACTTTTCTGTAGATACATGTTGTTACTAGTTTATGAGCTTAAATGTAAAAGTCTTTCACGTCTTACACATATGTAATGAATTGGTTCAATGAAGTATGATATGTGATTGATGTTTATTCATGTTTATCTATTTCATAATATTATTTTGTTAAAGTATAATTCATATGTATGAACTTATTATAAAGGTTTGAAATTATTGTACATAGTTCTTAGTCAATAATGATTGAGAAATGTGTTCAATCTAGTCGAATGAGTATTAATGCTAATGGACTATACTTATGGACCATACACATGAATACATCATGCTTATGGACTAGTCGCATGACTGAACCAGGAGACTGGATCAGTCGTATGATTGATACATAAGATTGACTCAGTCGCATGATTGAACCTTCAGTCGTGCGTATGACTCAGTTGTATGATTTAGTCGCACAACTGAACCATGCTAATGGTTCAGTCGTACGAATGGAAATTGCAAACCTACAAATACCACTTAATTCATGGAAAAATAAAAATAATTTATAAGAATTCGAGAACACTTCATAATTTATCAAACCCTAGCCGAACAAAACGTCCAAACCAGCTAATCCAACTTCAAAGTCCGTTCTTGATCGATTCCTACTCGTTCTTAGCGTTTAGTTCACTCTTATATCGATCGGGTTCATGTTCTCACTGATTGGATCACCAATAAAATAGCATTCCACACTATTTGATCTAGTCTCACGTAGAATCTATGTTAGAACCCTTGGAAGATTAACATTGTGTCTTTTTGTATATATATTTTATAGTTTGTACTAGTATAGAGACTAGTTTTGTAAATTGTTAGTTCCTTAGTTGCTAGTATAAATAGCTTAGAATAGAGAGTTAGTTAGACATACGAAGAAATACATGCAAATAGAGAAAACAGAAAATAGAAGAGAGAGAGGAGCGATTGCATGCAATTTCAGATACAATTTAAAGAGAATTCATGTAAGTTGTTGAGATTGAGTGCTTGAATTGCTAACTGCTTTCTTACTCTTGTAATTGTCTTAGCTATATCA
>BJCM01275214.1:0-26524 GCA_018326385.1 Flaveria bidentis | reverse complement strand
TTCATGGTTCCAGTTTCCATATCAGTTTTGGAAATGGCTGCCATTTGAAAAGTTTAGTATTTGTGTGTGTGAGGGATCTTAAGATGGTGAGATCTTATATCAAGAGCCTGGAAAGCTCTGATACCAAATGCAAGAACGGTTGAAGGGGGTCAGTTACAACACAACAACACAAAGAGGAGATTAACTAAAACTTAATCAAACAGTAAACTGGATTAACCAAGGTAAGACACTATGAACACAAGTAATGTAAGAGACAAAACACAAAGAACACAAGTATATGGTTGTCAAGAATGCAGTATATTGCTTTCTCTATGTTCTGTTACATGTGTTACAAAGCATAAAGGAAAGATACAAGAACATGAGATACTTATACTAAATCCTACAACTGACTATACTTTGAAAGCTAGCTGGATACAATTGACTAGACACAAACAAAATCAATTGTAGAGTCAAAAGGCAGATTACCTTTTGACTTGTGACTATGACATGCCATAGCGCACATCCTTATCTATTACAAAAAGGATAAAGTACATGAAGTAGAAAGTTTACAGACTCAAGACCTCAATGTACAGCTTCCAAAAGCATGGACCTTTTCACTAACTCATGTAAGTTGGTGACCTTACAGAGGTGCAGCGGAAAGGTGTCCAGCTTTATGGAAAAGTACATAAGATAAAGCATGTACTAAAAGTCTTCGGAAGAAATTTGTCTTCATGAGTTGAAGCTTTGGAAGACTTTGTCTCTGAGGCTTCGTAAGACTTCATATTTGGCTTCGGAAGATATTGGTCTTGGCTTCGGAAGATTTTACACTTAGAGTATTTTCTGTTGCATGTGTAAAACTTCCTAAGCATTCTTCTTCAATGCACTTGTGCAGCATGCAGGATAGACATTGAATGTTTAGGTTGCATCAGCCTCTTCATTAAACTCTACAATGATGTTGTATGATTGTGCGTGATGTATGTTATGTTTGCATGATGCCCTGTATGATGATGTTGATTGTGCATGTTGATGTTCCTTGTTAGGATGTATGTTTATCTTTCCCGTGGCTTTACGTGTTATAGTTGTGAAAGAAATGGTAAAGTATTATCTAACGTAAAGTGAAAGATAATGAAAGAGGAACATAATAATAGATTGCATGCATTAATGAAAGAGAAAGTAAAGAAAGGCTTGCAAGCAAAATGTACGGAGGTGCACGGCTCTAAAATGCCATAAGCTCAACTGTGTGTGGTTTAGCTAACCCTTAAGGATACACACAGGGGTCTAGTCTTTGTGACTGACCAATGATATAGTACATGGTTTACAGTGGTTACTCACCTCGGTGTTGGTGCCAGGCTTTGTGCATTATGGAAGTCATTTATGATCTTCGGCCCAGTACCCACTTTATGCTTACGTTTGGGGTGTAGTATACAGTTGGTATCTTTGTCGCTTGCCCCGGTACTGGTACCAGACTATGTGTGTTATGGAAGTCATTTATGATCTTTGGCCCAGTACCCACTTTGTGCATACGTTTGGGGTATAGTTGATGACACTGATCCGGAAAGAGATAAGGAGATACAGAGGTAATGAAAGAAAGTGATGAACAGTAAAGGAAGATAATAATGATATTATCTATGTGTTCGTATGATGTATGATCACATGTAAAAGTAAAGAACGGTTTTAATGAAACCAAAGTATGTTTTATTATAAAAACTAGAACTCACTCAGCAACGCTGACTTTTATGTGTTTCCAGTTGGCATGTGATGTTGCTGAGGATGAAACGGGACGGCTACTCAACTCTTTTGGATGGCAATCTTTTGATTAATGTTTTTGCATTGTAATATGAACAAACTATGTTTGTAATGAATGTTTTATTAACTTGCAAAAGCATTTATATAGAAATGAAAGTTATTTGAATGTTCCGCTGCAATGTTTTATGAAATACAAATGTAATTATATATTTTATGTGCGATGATTTGCTAGCTGTAAGCGTCCTGGGATCGGGGCCTTACAAGTTATTAGCTCAACTGTGTGTTTACATCGTGCGATCTTGGCTAACTCTTAAGGGTTCACATATACAGGGGAAGTTAGTCTATATGACTACTCCATACATGCGATACATGCAATATGGGGTTCTTGTTGCTTAACCCTAGATGATATAGCTTTGTGCTCAAGAGGGGGGGTTAAGTACAAGACCTAGATAGAAGTGAAAAGATAACAAATGTACGAAAAGTGAGATAAGTACGAAATGTGTGAAACGTGCGAAATGTACGAAACGAAGGATGACGAAGATAATAATTATTACCTTGATGTACGTATGATGTGTGATCACGTGGGATGGTAAAGAAAATGTTTTAACGAATGAAAGGTAATATAATGTTTTCTTATAAAACTAGAACTCACTTAACAATGCTGACTTTTATGTGTTTCCAGTTAGCAGGTAAATGTTGCTGAGGATGGCATGGGGTTGCTACTTGGCTCTTTTGGATGACATTCTTTTGTTTAATATTTTTGCATTGTATGGAGAACAAATGACCTTGTGTAATGAATGATTTTATTATTTTGCAAAATCATTTTTAATGAAATGAGGAAGTTATTTAAATGTTTCAGCTGCTTGGTTTTATTAAAGTTAATGTAATTTATATGTTTTAAGTGCGATGATCGTCCAACTGTGAGCGTCTCGGGAACGGAACCTTACATGAAAAGAGCTCAAAATTTTGAAAAAGTTTATAAGGAAAAACTTACTATCGCAATTGTGTTCAATTTGAACACAACCGTGTTTGTCTAACGGGTTTGTACAATATCTAACAACCAACACAACTATCTTCTGAAGACACAACTGTGTTTGGCCCAAGTATGAGTTTTATACCTAATTAACCCCCATTTAGAACATATACACTTTTTCACACAAAACCCTAGTTCTCTTAAGTCTCTTAGGTGATTTTAGGTAGATCTTTGAAGATTGAAGATCGAGCACTTTCAAGAGAGATTTATTATCACACAACCCACTTCTACTCTTTTCGGTTTGAAAACCACTCGATCCATCATGTTTTCTTCCATTTCTATGAGTTTGGTTGTGGTTTTTATAAGCCCCATGGGCTAAATACTCTTAATCATTTAGATTAGATGAAGCTTAGCATACTTTGAGTTGTTGTATGAAACTTTTGGTGATGATTAGGTTAATGTTTATTACAAGGCTTTGAATTTTCTTCAATGATTGTGTATGATTATTGAAATGGATGAAATCATGAATCTTGTGGGTGTTATAATCACGTATTGTTGGAAAACTTTGTGTTTTAAAACATCTATTGATGAAATGCATACATTAGTTTGTGGTTTATGGCATTTGACTATAAATGGTAAATGATAGTTGATTATTTAGTCAAGTTGCACAAGTGTACATCCTAATACATATGTTTGTGAAAACCATTTTGTTTGTTATGAATATATTTTAACATCGTGTATGTGTAACCATATATAATGCACATATTTATGATTAGTGTATTCATGTTAGAACAATCATAATTTGAAGGACTTACATAGCTGTTGTTATATTATGCGAATTTAGGTGGTTACCATATGTTTATCGTGTTAACTTTTCAAATACCTGTGGGTTTGGTATCCTTGACAGGAGTCCTAACCATCTTTAACTTTGGCTTAATAATATCATTGTGTCTTCGTGGCATAACTTTAGATGGCTATTATATGTTTATCATTTTATCTTTCCAAATATTTATATAATTAGATAACCTTGACAGGAGTTTAGTTTATATCCATGTTTTATGTGTAGAAAATGATCTCATTATAGGTTTATGCATGTTGTGATTGTTTTGCTAAGCGGATGCGAAGTCTAAGTGATATATTCCTCTGATTGATTATCTTCATCTTTATTTACTTTCTTCTATTAGATTAATTGCTAGTTAATTTATTTAATCATAATATTCACCAATCATCTTCCTTCGGCTAGATAATGACAAATATTTAGTATAAGGAGCTCTAGTGTCATATATTGATACTTGGTTCTTACCAAAAGCTATATTATTACCTGATAGGTACACTTGTCTATTGTGTGTGTAGTTATCATAAGATGGAAATCATATTAAAATTTTAAAATTAATCGTGTAAAACCCATTATTAAAATATATATATATCAAACACACATCTTTATTCTTACATGGAGTAAGTTATACAATATTAGTGGATTTCTAAATGCTGATGTAACTAATGCAGAAGGTCTAAAAGATATGATCAAATTCCGTCAAACTACTAGAGTTGCTTTTGCCATTATAGTCAAACCTTTTATCTATTAAAGTTTCATTAGTTTGTTCTTGAACATAACTGAAGTAACATTAGTAGATGACATACCAAGGATTTCTAGAAGGATATATGTTTAATATCAGTTGATTATTGCAAAAAAATCTGTAAGATAATGTCCATAGTTTGGGGAAGATGCTGGTCAAACCCATGAGTTAGAAGAAGATGATATACTTACTTTCTTTACCAGCATTGGCTATGAAGGAGGTTTCAAAGGAAAGCAAATCACTAAAGGATTGGTAGACTTACAGTGGAGATTTCTAGTCCATTTATTCTAACACTACTTGTCAAAAAGGAAGATAGGATGGAATGACATTCATATTACTACATCCTCTGCTATTTGTGTCATATGCACCAATATACAATTCAACATGTCTACATATGTGTTCAATGGCTTGATGTCTAACATTGGTTAAGGCAAAAGGTAGATGTTCCTGATGTATCCTATATTTCTAGAGTTCCTGATCAATATTGCATTTCCTAATTTAGTTAGACCTGAAATGAAGCTATCTCATTATAATGCTAAGTCCTACAACTACATAAAAATATGGATCCAAGAAACTATTATAGTGGAGCTGTATTTCCCTTGCTGCTTTGAATGCTACAATAAATTGGACAAGGTGATGCTCAAGAAGGTGATAAAGCTACTAAAGAAGAGATGGCTAAGATTCAACAAGTAATTTATCTCAACATACCAACTGAAGAGGAATCAGCTCCATTACCACTACATGGTCTACAAGCAATGTTATCATAAGTAGAAGAAGGTGGTAATCTTTACAAGTGGCATCTCTTGTACATTTTGCCCATCTATCTCCATTACATGCTTCACTTGCCCATTCAGCTTATATTTTTCCATTACATATGTCCTATGTTGCTGTAATTCAATCTACAAGTTCTAGTGAACCTACTAGTTCTTTTGATGAATCTAAATCAACACCTACAACTCATATTTCTCCATTACATATTTCCTTTGCTGCTAATATTCAATCTACATGTTCTAGTGAATCTACTAGTTCTTTCGATGAAGCTGAATCATCACCTAAAAAGGACAATGTCCAAATAAAACAACACATATAAGTGAGACAAGAAACATTTGAATATTTTCCATCAGAAGAGTCTCAAGAATTAGTTACTTAGGTTCATGTTAAACATTCATGCGAATCAGATAAAGATGATATGATTCAGAGCTAAAATTGAAAGTGAAAATAATAAAAACGATAATGGCCAGAAAAGAAAAAGAATTGGCTGACGGGAAAAAAGAAATTGACTTGGAAAAGATGAAGGGATTTAAGAACTAGAATCTACTATCAAAAAAGTTAAAGAAAAGATAAGTGGTTATATTGAAACTGCTATCATTCAGACTCTAGTTATTGAAGATCAAAATAGACTAATTGAGTTACAAAATGAGAAGATTGATGAATTAGAGAATAAGATAGCAGAATTAACAAAAAGAATAAAAAAGGAAAAGAAGAAGAGAGATAATGAAAGAAAAGATAATGAAGGTAAGAAAGAAGAGAAAGATGAATTTGATGATATCTTCTTTAGTGCAGTGATATTGATAATAATGATGACTACAAAAGATCTCCTAAGAGACACAAAAAGTTTAAATCTAAAGTTGGCCTAACCATATCAAAGAACATAGTAAAGTAATTAAACCTTGCTATGATTCCATAATCTAGTCCTACTTCTAATGAATATGATGAAGAGGTAGCTATGAGTAATCTGATTGAAAAATTGGTTGCATATTCATATGGTGACTTCACCATTATTGATCATCAGAGAATTAATTCACCATATCAATGTGTGTAAATACTAGATCAAGTTGTTTTTGAAAGAGAGCTTGAACTACAAAGGGTTCCTGCTATGGTTCTTATAGATGAACGGAAAGAGATAATCATGAGATTAGCAGAAGAGTTCTAGACTAAATAACAAGAATAAAAAGGTGAAAGACAATTTGGTTCTTTTGAAGCTTCAACATGTGATACCTCTAAACTTCAAACATACACAAGAAAGAGAAAGTACTTGATTGAAAAGGCTAAAGGAAAAGACCAATTGCAGAAGAAGAATCTGAGCATCATTCCAATAAAAAGAAAGAAGATCCTAAAAGTCTTGCTATTTTTGCTTAATTTATGGAAGAACATGAAAAAGCAACTGTTGATACATATATGTACCTAGATCATGATCTTAATGTAATATGTCTTGAATGTCTTAACTTATGTAATGTTTGGGTACTTAATGAAATGAGAATGTTTGATTGTGATTTATAATGTTTAATATTTCATTAATGAGTTATGTAACGCATATTGACTTGATTATATAGGTTTGTGATTGTTTGAATTGATATACATAATAATGAATACATTCAAACTTGGTTAAGTGAAGTTCTCATGTGTCCGACTAGACCATGCGCCCCAACAGTGGTCATGCGTCCGAATGGCCATCCGACTGAGTGTCCATGTGCCTAAATAGACCATACGCTAGAAAAACTTCATACGACTGACTCAGTCACACGACTGAACACTCAGTCATGCGAATGGACCAATCGTATAACTCAATCGCACGACAGTCGCCCGAATGAGCAACCCTAACCTATAAATACCACCTAATTAGTGGAAAAACAAAAGAATTCAATCCACTTCGACTCCAGACGTACCCTAGCCGTCCAGAAGCCTCTAAGTTCGTACTCCAAGTTCATAGAACGTTGTAGATCGATTCCTAATCGATTCTTGACGTTAGATTCAATACATTATTGTGTCTACGTGCGTTCTCACTGATTGGATCGCCAATCAAATAGGATTCCGCACTATTTGGTTTGGTTTAACAAGTTAATCAGTTGGTGTTTTGTTGAAATACCAGATCCTAATAGCAACACAACACTTGACACTTTAGAAAGAAATCATTGACTTGGAGGAAAGAAAGATATCAGGAGGCTATGAGCTGGCATAAAGTTTGTTTGATGAGCTAGAGTTTGCTAAAAGTCCACCGAAATAAGAAACATTAGTGGAAGGAATGGTGGCTAAGGCACAAATAGATGATTTGATGACTTAGGCTATGTTCCTTATCAATCAAGGTTATGATGTGGATATGTTTTTTAAGATGACCTATGAAGCTTTGACAAAAGAAGTGATTAAAGTGGAACAACTCTTAGAACCCACATTAGAAATAGAGTATGAAAGAAAATATGCTCAGCAGATCTGGATCACTGGAGCTGACCATGACTCCTTGCATCATTATTGAAAAAGAATCTAGATTAGTTTAAGCAACCTTCACAAGTTCAACTAAGAGAAGGCTCGACCACATCTGAGATGCTACAAGGTGTGTCAACTCTTGAAGTCAAAGTAGATGTGAAAATCATTGCTTAAAAGAATGAAAATGACTAGAATATGTTCATGACTAAGAATATATCAAGGTTTTTAAATTCTTTACTACATATCATGATATTGTTAACTCTATGAAGATTCATGACTTAAAAGAGTTAGCAAAAGGCAAAGAGTTATCATTTTAAGAAAATATTAAAGATGTTTAAAGTATCAAGAACCTCGAGGCCATAAAGTAAATCAATTTCAGGAGTGACATAACATTCATTAATCCTTTTAAAGAAAAAAAGAAAGAAGAAGTCAGTTGAAGAGTAGGTAATTCTAAAGGGAAAAGTAAATCCAATTAAGGAATTGAAAATAAAAGAGTATCAGGAACTCACCAAATAATCCTAATTTCTATTGTTAGGTATGATAAAAAGACATATGAGTGTTTGTTAACAGAAGATGGGAATGAAAGGAAGGAGGGTTCTAATACTAGACTGTTTAGTGGTTATGAGGTTTGCTTGTTGGATAAATCATATACACACTAGGCACTTTAGAAGCCTAATCAATAAAACTAGAGAAGATGATTGTCTATTCTCTCACAAATGCATAAGGATACTAAAGATAACAAATGAAAGGATAAATAGAAGAAGACCATCCCATAAGAAAAAGAAGATCCCATTGTAACTTTGAAGTGAGGCGAAACTAGAAATGAATTTAGATAGAGGCTTGGTTATTCATAGAGAAGGTTTGTCAACCACTTATGTGTTTGAACCTATATCCTTGAAGAAAATGTCTATTGAGGCCATTAGAACAATGAAGCAAATTAAGATCAATGTTTCGGACTGTAGCGAAAGGAAAGAAGCTAAAGCCTTTGCTCACATGATCAGGGCAATCTTAGATCCAACATTGGCTTAACCACAAGTGACTTTTGATTAATAACTAACACTAGCTTTAACATCACATTTAACATCAACATCAGCCCCACAACAAGCACCAACACAAGTACAAGATCCAACAGAATCTTGATAACATCCTCCACCTACAAATCCTTAAAATACTTAGGCTGGATAATCATTAAGGGAGAGTATTGTTGGACTCTAAAAGAACTACGCATGACAATTCAAAAGGTGGTTGGATAGTTGTTCTATATGTATGAATTTCTAACAAGTGTTGAAGATAAATATGGATATTGTTAACATATGTGGATAGGGACAAACACTAACCAAATATTGGATGACTAATGTGGATGAGGCATTTGTCGTCCACATAGACTAATGCGGATGAACAACTAACAAATGTTGATCAAAAGAAGAAATGTGAATAAAGAAATAAAAATATAGCCAAGTGTTTATTGTATTTTGTCTGCACTAACCAATGCGGATGAATAAAAACAAAATCAGGTGAAGACTTAGTGAAATGCTTATTCTGTTTATTGTATTTTGGACTTGTAATTCTGATGTAATATAGACGTATATATATATATATATATATATATATATATATATATATATATATATATATAAATGTGTATGTATATAAATGTATGTATATATATATATGTATATATATATATATACATATATGTGTATATATATGTATATATATACATACATACATACATAGATACATACATACATACATACAGGGGAGTGTTCAAATGAGAACAACCTTTTTCTGTGAGAACTCTAGGAACCAATCTCAACCAATCATTTTTAATCACATGCAAATCACATGCCATTTTCCCTCTTTTTTAAAGCGTTCATAACCTTTTTTTCACGACATTATTTTTTCAAAAACAATTCACCATAAAATTCAGTATTTTTTATCTTTCCAACACCTACCATATTGATATACTTTTTTTCTATAAAAAATCATTCATTCGTTGTTTACACATGTGTAAATCTAGTTATACATATGTCTAGTACTAGATTTACACATGTGTAAATCCGATATTACACATGTGTAAAACGCATTTTGTTAAAAAAAACAAGAATTTTTTTTATTTTTTATAAATTCTAATTTATTTTTTTATGTAAGAGGGAAACTAGGGGAATACTTTTGTGTTTTTATTTTTTTATGTTATTTTTTTATTTATAATTATTTTTAAATATGTTTTTGTTAATTACAATTTTGCCATTAAGAACTAGTAGTTGAGATTGGTTTCTAGAGTTTTCACAAAAAAGTTAGTTCTTATTTGATCTCTCCCTTATACATACACACACACACACATATATATATATATATATATACACACATATATATATATACATATATATATATACACATATATATATATACATATGTATATATACACATATATATATATACATATATATATACATATATATATACACACACACACATATATATATACATATATATATATATATATATATATATATATACATATATATACTCACCATATTTAACTGGTTTTCTAGGTGTCATTATCATACGCAAAATATGTTCGTAGAAAAAGCCTTACCAGGTGCTCTAGTGGTGTTACAACTTTGAGGGTAGTATTAAGTTTAAAGGTTCAGACTTAAAAGCATATATTAATTTGGCCCAATGTAGTTCAATCCAAGTTGGAATTAGGGTAGTGTGAGAATCATTATGGGAGGTTCTTCCTGCTTGATCAAATTAATCTACTGAAATTACATGTGTGTAAGCTGTTGGGATATATAAGGCTGGTGCAACCAAAACAACACTTGGAATAATTTTATGTACAACTGATGAAGGCTTTCAAAGGCAAAGCTGCACTTCTGAAGATTAATGAAGAAGAACTTCCAAAGAAGGAACTCTGTCTTCCAAAGACAACGTGAAACCAACTTATAAAGACAAACATTTGGAAGACTTAAAGGCAAACATCTTCTGAAGTATAAAGACTGAAGATCAGTAGAAATTTCAAAAGAAGTAGAATCTTCCAAAGTATAAGTGGCTTCGAAAGAACTTATTCTTCCGAAGACAGATTACCTTCGAAAGAATCTAATATGAACTAGTGGACACTAGTATATTTCTTCTAACAAGTCGCTCCCACCTTTGATATACTGCATGGTGTTTTTTCACGCCCATGTAGCGAACCATACTTTATTCACTGTTCATCATTTATCAGTCAGTACAGTTGCTAACTTTAGTTGGTAACCAAAAGGTAAGTCATGGACATGTCATGACTATCTTATCTAGGATAATATTTTATCTTAGATACCTTACTACTAGAAATGTAGTATTTCTTAGTATTAATTTCCCAACTGATAATCTAAGTATAACCGGTTGTAGATAGTAGTATATATAACTTTTATTGTTAGCTCATTTGTAAGCAAAAAAGCAATCAAGTAATAGTGTAATCTCTGAGTTGAGAATTAATATTTACAAGTATCTTGAAAATTATTCTTTGTGCCTTGTTTACTTAGTATATTATTATCAACTCTCAAGGGATTCTACTTTATCAATCGAGTGTGGTTTTGTGAGTTTAAAATAGAAAACTTGTGTTGAGTGACCAAAATTGATCCTACAATTAGTATCAGAGCTTTAGGCTCTTGATTGTGAGATCTTACCATCCCAAATCACCTTGATATTTCACTCATACACTCACCTCACTCAAAATGGCCACCAACCAGAAATTAATTGAGCATGAAATGGGAACAATAACTAAAGCTCCTATCATCACCCCTAATAATTTCAAATCTTGGAGTATGCGATTGAAGGTTTCATTAAGTATTAAGATGGCAAAATGTGGAGATCTATCATCAATGGTCCTTACAAGCCAAAAGTGGTTGCACAATCTAGTAATGGTGCCATGATAGAGAAAGCCATTAAAGATTTCTCAAATGAAGACTTCAAAAGAATGGACATCGATAGCAATGCCATGACTTAACTGCTTACAGCCGTACCAAATTCCATAATGGCAAGCTTTGAGCACTGCAAGTCAACCAAAGAACTCTTTGATGCTTTGAAATTGATGTATTCTGGTTCCAATGAGTCAAAGAAAGATTCCATGAAGCAACAATTTGAAAACTTCACATATATTGCAAGAGAGACCCTCAGTCAGCAATATTTCAGGTATATGGATCTTAGTTCATCACTTCAATTTGTAGGAGTGACTCCTGAGAAGAGAGACCTATCAAGGAAGTTCATGAGTGAACTTCTTTAAGAGTGGACTTTCTACTGTGTCTTTATCAAGAGGACATGGAATTTGAACACTATCACAATGACTGAATTATACGATATTCTTGATGGATACCGTGTAGAGATGGAGACTTATAAAGGCCACCAGATGAGCAGAACCTCAAGTTCTTCTGCTAGCAATGCTTTAGTTGTTGTTGAAGGATCAAGACCCCATAGCCCCAGCAGTTCCTGACTTATTCTCAGCAGAATACATGTTCCTTTGGGCCATACATCACTTTTCTTGAGACACCAAGGTCTCAACAGGCTCAATCAAGTCCTTTCTCGGACAATTGTGGCTTCGTTTTAGGAAATGAGCATTCTACTTATTTTCAGTTTTGCTTTGATGATCTAGAATGTTTTAGCCCAGATGATATTGAATACATGGATATAGTCCAACAAATGGCTCTGCTGACTTATAGAACAAAGAAGTTCTTCAAAAGAATTGGAAGGAAGTTTCCTCAAAACCCAATCAACAGCAAATTCAGAATGACAAAACCAAGGCGAAGTGCTACAACTGCAATAAACTTGGTCATTTTCCAGGGAATGCAAAGCTCCTAAATCCAACCCAGGAGCCATTAAGCCTCCACACATCCTGTCGCATCTAAGGCTACTACAAAGTCAACTAAACAACAAACTGTTGCTATTGCTCAAGAAGTTGACTAGAGCTTCATGGTACAAGATATGACCCCTGCTCAAGCACTCATGGTTGGAACAGATGATAGCAAGTTATATGAACTTCTCCATACTCCAACTTGTATTGCTAAAGTCAAATTATATCAGGACTATAACATGGAAATCAAATATGATATTGAGTCCTTAAACATCTTAAAATCTATTTTTAAAAGGGCAGAAATTGACTATAAAATGAAAATTGATAAGTTACAGAAAAGTATATCCTTTTGAAAACATGAAGACTCCAACTATAGGGCTCAAATCAAAGATTTAGTTTCCAAGTTAACCAAGGCTCAAGCCCAGCTAGTCATATCTGAGGCCAAAGTTTAGAAGTATGCTATTGAAGAGCATAACTTTAAAACCATTATTGCATCAGCCTCCCACTCAAAGGTCTGTTATCAAAACAAAAGTGGGTTAGGAACTAATAAAATTGCTCCATCATATTCTTATGAGTCTATAAGACAACCAAGATGTGGTACTGAAGAGCAAGCTCGATATGAACAATAGTTACCCACTGGGTAAATTATCATGCTTTCTTTCCAAAGCTAATGGTGATGAGTCAAATCTATGGCATAAAAGAATGTGTCATGTTAATTTTAAAACCATGAACAATTTGGTTAAGAGTAACTTCATACATGGTGTGCCTAAAAAGGAATATTTCTATAAGGATAACTATGTTGCATGTCTAAAAGGAAAGCAACACAGGGTTCCATATAAATCCAAAAAAGTTAACTCTATTACCACTCCATTACACTTATTGCATATGGATCTATTTGGTCCCACAAGTATAATGAGCATTGGAAGGAAATCATATTGCCTTGTGATTGTTAATGATTCTACTAGATTTACATGTGTATTCTTTTTAAGAACTAAAGATAAAATTGTTGAAACTTTAAAGTCTTTTATTTTTAAAATAAGAAATCGAATTGATCACAAGGTTAAAAATAATTCGAAGTGATCAAAGGACTGAGTTTAAGAATCAAATTCTTGACTCATTCTGTAACTCAAAAAGGATCACAAGACAATATAGCACTTCTAGAACTCCTCAACGAAATGGTGTTGCTGAGAGGAGAAATAGGGCACTTATTGAGGTTGCTAGGACTATGTTAGCTGATTTAAAGCTGGCTCTAACATTCTGGGCAGAGGCAGTCAGCACTGCATGCTATGTGCAGAACAAAGTTCTTATAGTTAATCCCCATAGAAAATCCCCTTATGAGCTATGGAACAAGAGACAACCGTCTATTGGTTTTCTTAGGTCCTTTGGCAGCAGGTGTACCATACTTAACATAAAGGAAAATTTGGCAAAATTTGCTGAAAAGTCGGATGATGCTATCTTTGTTAGATATTCCTCCAACTTTATTGCTTATAGAGTTTATAACATTAATAATCAACAATTTGAGGAATCATCTAACATTATTGTTTGTTAACCAAGGTTGAACACTTGAATCAAATAACATGAAGATTTCTTCATCAAAATAAGATAAACACAATAAAAACCCATATGATCTCTATTGATTGCAAATGAATAGTGTTTACAAGTAATCCCTTAATCAATTGGTCATGCAACCATTCACCAACCCTAATTGCAATTAGGCTATTTATAGTCTAGACTAACTTTCACTATTTACATATAACCCCCTAGACTATTAAACTAGACTAAACAAGACTTAAAACAAAGTAAAATATATTTTGTTCACACAAAATATATTTATTATAATAATGTATTAAAACACAATATATCTTGAATATCTTCACTCGGTTCTTCGTCTCGAACTCGACATTTGACTTTTATGTTGTCCTTGACGGAGATGTTGACTTTTGTTGACTTTGACTATGTTCATAGTATAGACTATCTTATACAGATCCAATAATACTCCCCTTTAATCTATCATTATCAACGTCTTCAAACAAAATCAGCATCAAGAAGTCAACCATAGAAAGATCTTCAAATTGAAGCTTTCTGAATCTGATGAGAAAAATTATTCATCTCATAAGCTCTCCTTATTTATATGCTCCCCCTTGATGTGCACAGAGATTGATCAGAATATGAATAGTTTCCCTAACTTTCAATATGTGAGTGCATCGGAAGATATATGAGGAGAATTCCTAGCTTGGTATCTTCTGCAAACTTGCGGAATAGGTTCTTTCATCAGTTACACTGCTCAACTGATGATCAACCATCACTTGTAGTAAAAATCTGAAACACAATCTCAACATATCTAATTAGATCATTTCATTTTAACAAAATAAACCCATGGTTATCTTTGTGTGAAAACAGGCAAAATCGTTTTCGTTTGTGCGCAATTTCTATGAAATACATCAAAAAATGATAAAATTGTAAACATAATATGGAAGACCTAAACGAATATTAAAATATAAAATTATTAATATATATATATATATATATATATTTATATATATTTATATATATTTATATCTATATATATATATATATTAATTACCGAGAACTGATTCGATCATAAGATCACATCCTCAAGATATATGTTAGCACAAACATGAATTTAAACATCAACAAGCAATGAGATCACACTGATGACTGAATCTAATCACAGTCTTTGAAATATTTTGAAATTCTCAAACAAATCAATATCGATTGCTTATATGTTTTACCATTTAAACCCATGCCCTGTCTTTTTCAACAAGCAGCAGATGATTCGTTAAGATTCGATTAAATACTTTAGAATGCTAGGACCCCACAATCATTTGGCAAAATCCCTCACCCAACCTCAGGATTTCTTGAATTTGGATACGATCTTTATTGAGCAAGGCTTGTGCATTAGTGTGCAAATGATTATCATTAAAATATTGCATTTTGTGATGAATTCATTGTTAGATGATTTGACACAACTTAGGCCAAAATGGTGAGAGCTCCAGGTCAGTATTGATATACAACAGAGGAGATAAACATTTAACATGTGCCGATGAGAGTTGTAGGTCAGTACTATCGTATAGTAAAAGAGATCATCACTCCAGGTCAGTACTTCCGTACAATAGAGGAGATTAGCACAAACGCAAGACATATAAATACACCAAACATGGCTCAAAGATATGGCTTATATGAATTGTATCAAGGTGGTTGAAAGATCAATTCTCAATCCAATTTTTGTCGGGACTCAGATGCCAAAATGATTGCAAAAATCTACACATGCTTAAGCATAAATTTTAATTTAAATCATTATATTGCTATCAACTTTATTTTTCAGGCTGAGTCTACTAACCATATCTCTAAAGAATCTGTTTTTTTCTTTTATTTGCATTTAAAAATAAGATATGAATCTAATAACAGTATTAGTTACTATCATTTCTCATTTGAAAATGCAAGTCATGTAAGACTAACCATTTCAAGATGATATACAATCATTTCCTGGTCATCTCGAATCAAGTTCTCGATTCTCTTTTCATTTATATTTTTTATTGAATTTTATTACAGTCTCCCCCTAAATTTTATTTTTGCAAACCTGTTTTTTTATTTTTTAAATATTTTTTGTTTTATTTTAATATTTAAAAATATAAATTTACCAAAAAAAAGTCTTCCAAACTACACTGATTATCAAGATAAGAAATGCATTATCGATAAATATGCAGTGATTGTGAAGTGAGAAATGTGATTATGCACATAAAAATCTAGATTGTGGATAAAATATCATGACCTGAACTTGTTTTGTTCCAACTCAAATTTGAATTAGGAACAATCTCTGTTAGACCCCGGATTACTAACAAGCCTCTTGAATTGTTCCCGCACTCATAAACAGATTAGTGTGAAAGGGGAACCCTGCCCATTGTAGTCCTAGGAGTTCCTTTTTAATGGTATAAGTAACATGCTTCAACACACAATCTATTGAATTATCAGGGATTCCTGTATCCTTCGTTTTAAATTTCGAAATTTGTTTCGGTTTAATTAATTTTGATTTGAAGGAATTAAATTTGGAAATAATTTTCTGTTTAAGACTGGATGAACAAGAATTTGGTTTTGAATCCTTGGTCATTTTAATCTTTGAATCATGTGAAACCGGCTTCACATGAGAAGGTTTTGATGGAGGATTTTTTATCCAACTATTCAAAGATAAGTGCTTTGTACCTTTTGAACCAGAGAAGCAACCCATGTTGACTTTACCGTCTCGAACATTCTTTGTAGTCTGACATATGGAAAAGCAATTTGTTTTGCCTATACTATTTATAGCATGTCTTTGAGGACACTTCTTTACCATTTTTTCACACTCAAAACAAGCCTTGAAAGGCTTTTGATGCTTGACTGACCCATGTAAAGCATTTCGAGTTGGAGATTGCTTCGGGGTTATTGTAGATTCTTGCTTGATTTGGATATTGCTGTACTGAATAATGTATGAGATCTTCATTCGTCTTGTTGTAGATTGTTAATGACTGGTTTGTTGTGCAGTCGGAGAAGAAATTTGTATTAGTCTTGATTAAGCTTTTGGAAACTTTTGAAACTTGACAATTTCAGATGATACCTTGATCAATAAGGAACCGACATGGTCCTTTGTGTTTGATTCATCATATGAGCTTGACTAGTCTCGTATACAAAGATCTGCTTCCAATGGATGTTGATTGACAGTAAGATGATGTGTTATTGTTGTTGGAGTTTAATGATTAGGTGATGCCCTATTTATCTCTTTTTTCAAAATCCCGACAGGCAGGGCCGGCTTAAGCTTTTGTGAGGCCCTAAGCAGATACTAAAATTGAGGCCCTTCTCATAAACTTCTTTTTGTTTTCCATCCTAAATTGGGTTCCATAAATTCTAAAAACCAACAAATCAGAACAAGTCGAAAACAACTTAGCATGTTTTTTCACTTTGACATAAATTAGTAAATTATAATAGCCTAGTTCACACAATCAAATCAAATAGTCTAGTTTAAAATTAAGTAACTCACAACAACCTAATTCATAAAATCAAGCAGCCTATTTCACATATCAGTTAATCCCAAATGCAAGAAATTTATCATAGTGTAAAGTTAACTCATGAAGAATCAAGTATCTATCAAAAAGTAATGTTAACTCACCAAGTGGTGTAACATTATAACTACGAGATAGAAGGTACTCGGCGAGCTTTTTTAGACCAACTTCTGGACCAACAAAGAAAGTGGATGCCATTACTAGATGATTAAGTGCTAATCTGCAATAAATTTATAGGTTAAATATATGAGATTATCATTGTTTAGCTTATAATAAGCTAAATTTAAGTATTACTTTTTTACATTTACTTTGTTATTTTGTATTCAATCATAATCGTTTATGCAATTCTATACTACCATTCATAACTATAGTCTTTAAACTATTTTGTTTAATGCATAAGCAATGAGTAGAATAACCTATGTTAAATTATCAACTTCACCAACACAAAAATTTAAACTGTGGTTGAGAATTGAACAAAGTCAGCAACATCAACAATTAAATAGAAAGGCTTAAGAATCTTTAGAGTTTGTCGTTATATGACAAATAACTATTAGTATTGAAAATTTTACCAAACCTCACAAACAAATAAGGAGCTTTAGAGGGAGTTCACATAAACAGATTAGGGAAAATAAACAAAGAAATTGCAAAGACTATTTCATATTAGATTATTAGAGGAAAAACCAGACTAAGGGTTTTGATATGAGATTAAAATAGAATAAGGTATACCTTTTTGATTGCACAACAAATAAGTGACTACTCAGTGGTTTGATCTCCATAGATTCGGGTAACGATCTCCATGGATTCGAGTAACGATCTCCATAGATTCAGGTAACAATCTCCATTGAACAATAGATGCGAAATATGTTGACTCATCCATGTTCATCCAAGAGAAAACACAAAGAAGAACACATACAAGAGTACATGGGCAAAGGGCAACACTCATCGACGCTTAGATTTCAAAATGTTTGTTGTCTCTTTTGATTTCCAGCTTCCATACCTCTATCGAATCAGTAACTCATCAAGCCCAAGTTATACATATGATTGAAGCCCAGATTATACTACTATAGGAAGTATTTGAAATTGGAGGCCCTACCCAAGTGGAGGCCCCAAGCCCTAACTTGGGTTCATCCTACACTTGGGGCGGCCCTGTACATATATGCATACATATATATACATATATACGTACCTACATATACATACACATATATATGAGTTAACTTACAAAAAGCCTAGCTTTAACCTACAAAATGTATGTGGTTATTAGGACGCAACATGTGTACTTGGGTGAATGGTACATTCATTCGCATTATAATCATGCATAAAAATACATGATAGCACACATAAATTGTGCACGTTATAAATAATTAAACAATCATATATAACTAATTAGTTTAGAAAACCCCGTATATTAACGGATAAAATAAATAAAATCTTAATTACAATGAAAATTTATTAATTATAAAACGATATTTTACGATAATATATGATTTAAATTACGTATAAGTAAGAACTTTAAATAATTAAATAATGATATCAACTTTTTTAACATTTTTAAAAACATTTTGTTTCAAATTCAACCATATTAAAAATATCATTTATAAAAAGATCCTTATTATAACTTTCAATTTTAATTATTTTTGGTTTTAAATAAATAGTTTTTAAAAACAGTAGCTTTGAGATATTTCATATTTTTTAAAAAGCTTGATTTTTTGGACAATTTCTTATTTTAAAATTCTTTTTATATATAAAATTAATAAAAAGAGAAATATTTTTTATCTATAAAAATTTAAATAATATTGTTATTAATTAATTATTAATAGGCGAGATAAACATAAAAATTTAATGATAAAAAATATAGTGTTGTCATGTGTTTTCTATTATTATTATTTTATTATATTAGAAAGATTATACACAATAGTTTAACAGCTTATATGAATAATTAAGCAATATATATGATAATGACGATACCTTTGTTTATAATCACGTAATTTATGTCTATAGTTCGCCCAATAACAATTGTTTACGTTATACGTTGAATACACTGACTTTATTTTAAAGTTGATCTTTAAGAAAAAGAAAAAGAAAAAGAAAAAGAAAAAGAAAAAGAAAATGAATATGAATGACAAGAGTATATTCAAACTAAAAAGTATAGAATCCTAAATTTTATGATGTAATTAAAAAAATAATCTTATATAAAAAATTTATTTGTGTTTAAGGTAACGAGGAAAGTTGAAAAAAATGAGTAATAATAGGTTTACTATAATTTTACTCAAACAATTTTTTATGCATAAAACATTTATGACGTGGCATCGTTTCATCTTTTAACTCTTGATGTTTTCTATAAGAGCATTAACATCCCATTCATTATTTTTGTTCATATAATTATATTAAAAACAATTATTTTTTTCTTTTTTTCAATTAAGTAATATATTTTTTATATATTTTTTATTATTTTTTCTCTTTCATTCACTCACAATCACTTTAAAAAATATTAATAAATTTATAAAGATTAGATAGTGAATCCTTAAATTTACAGATGAACAGTAGCATTTTTCTTTCTCCTTCACCCACAACCACTCAAAACTATCATATATAATTTAAAAACTCATACTCATATAATTATAAAAAATGGATTGTAAATGCTATAATTTATCATAATTCTTCCTACTATACACTCTAATCATTTGTATTTGAAGCTTTTTATGTTGTATAGATCAAAAATGTCATTAACTAATTAGTTATTATTTTATGTGCCATGTCACAAATATAAAATATCGTGTCAAGTGCAGCAGGATGGGGAATTATATCATGCGAATGATTACTTGAAGCTTGAATTAAAATATAAACTAGTCTGTATTTCAAATATAAATTTCGGACTATTTTTATAAATTATTAAATAAAATACAGTGTTTAAATTTACACTAAGCTAGTGATGATGACCCGACACGCGTTGTGCATCTTAAAAACGAAAAAAAACAAACCAAGGCTTAGATATACGCATATTGTTTTTACCATCATAGCATTTTCTCAAGTGAAGCTGAGTTTGTCCTAAATAACAAACATAGGCACACATGATTATTGATCTCTAAGTTAATGTTTGGTTTTGCAAAAAATAAAACTTTCGACTCAGATCTGGGTTTCGGTTACATGGCTACAACACACCTTAACAACCACCATGCAAACACTGTTGGGGCAGGGCCGTCACCGGTACATCGGTACAACATAATGTAGGGTTCTCATTCCCAAAGAAACCCTAACAACCCAAAACCCCTCTCCCTTCACAACAAACCAAAACCCCTCTCGCTAGGCGGTAGAAGGAGGGGGCCCGGATGGTCGGAGTTCGTCGCAACAAACAAAAACAAGCTAAAGCGCATGCAGAGACACCGGCATCTTCGCCTCCACCGACAACAACTATCGCAATACACCGCCCTACACCAATACCAAAACCGACCAGCACCAACACATATAACCCTTATAACTTTTTTAGTTTGGAGGGGGTAGAATGAAAACCCCTCAAAACTAAGGGGGACAAATGATAAACTAACTAAAACCAACTCCTGATGCCCTTGCAAAATTCTTCATTAATAAAAAAGAATTCAAACAATACTAAAACAAGATAATGCTAATTAAGTAAATCGACGTTACAAATTAAGTACAAATATTTTGCACTAACACACCCACCTTTACGTATATTTTCAGTTTTTTGTTTCACATCCTTACACGTCGACTTTTGTATGTGCATTTTATTATTTGATAGATCCTTGTCTAGAATACATAAATACATAAATGACAAGCACATACATATACATGCATACTTAAAAATATAAGTACAAATGCATACAATACATGCATACTTACACATGTGAGATGTGTCCCGCCAATTATATATAACAACGATAAAAGAAATCTGCTCTAACATATATATCAAGAAGTGAACAATTAATTAGAACCCAAATTTTAATAAGAAAACGGATTTCAAACGAAACTATATTATATATAATATTAAATAACAATGTCGAATGCCGGTGTCTACAGTAACTAAATTTTTTTCTTTTTTTTTTTCGTTTTTATTACAGTTTAATAAATAATTTGAGAAATAATTACTAAATACATCATTTGATCCAGTGGTTGAAGCTTTATATTGAACCAAATCACCCATGTTCTAATCTAGGAAGCATCCAAGATTTTGGACATTTTTTTTGTTTCTTTCTTCACTTTTTATAAAACTAAATTGTTAAGTTATTCAAACACACTAACATAAAGCTTGTAGCTATGTTCAAAACACGTGCCAAGTGATTTCATAGATCTCGCGTGATGCGTGATGAATGATGTTGGTATCATCTTTTTATAATCGTTAGTTAACGATGTTAGAGATTAGGAGGATGAAAAACAAGTAAAGATAGTGAGTCGGTCGAATGGAGTTAGCCATTATTGATTATGCTTAAATACTTACGTCGATTGGCGTTCACCGACCATGATGGGAGAGGAGGAGTAATATCAGAATCTTGGACGAGGTAGATAATCATTATGTTACAAAAAAATCCGTGGCAACATGGGGGTATCAAATTCTAGTTTGTAGATTATTTTAGTTCTTGTTTTACACTTGAAACTTACTAAAATATTTTCATTTGAGCAGGTAACAATTAAAGGAAAATATTAAAAATAAAATAAATATTATATTGGTCCAAGGTTAAAGATCTAAAATATATTTTCATGACATGTTTGCGGAACAAATTATATGTTCGTTTTTAATATGTTTTACAAATTAATAGGCACGCATAGGTGAAAAAATAGAGGGCCAACGTAAAACAAACTATAAAAATGTAGAAAACAAGTCCCCGTTAAATTAATCAGCTAAAAGAAACAAACCAACCGACACCTGTATTTTTGTTGATAATGTTCAAAATGTTTGGTTAAAAAGGTATAGAATAATATATTAAATTGTAAGAAGATTACAATATTGCAAACTGGAACGTGGTTAAAAATTATCATTTTTAAATATGTGTTTGAAACCCAAACTTGATGTCATATATTGTCCACCCAAGAGATATGGTGTTTACTTGATTGAAGATACATGTTTTGAGCTAATTACCAGAATAAAACATATGAATTTATTAGTATTGATTTTAATTCACATCTAAGTAAATTTGTTAATAAGATGTACATTTTATGAAAAATAAAACAGATACATGAAATAAGACGAATCTGACTTAGTTTTTTATTTCAAGCTATTTATGATGATACATATAATATAAAGTAGATACAATGAATAACTTTACGTATTTTTATAGCTGAAAAATAAAATTTATGCAACATTATATGTACCTTATGGCATCTTGGTTTAGTTTGTGTTGTCAAGATTGTTATCATGGTTGTTGCTTATGAGATTAGGTCCCAGTTGAGGTCATTTGTTTATATATGACGAGCATCTTTGTATTCAAGTTTTCACTATCACACATTTTCATTATTCTGGGTTTAGTACGCATAAAAACTCTACAACTTTAACTTTAATTGCATGAATTCTTAATATTATGAGAGATATATCTTATTGTTTTTTTCTTCAATTCATACAATATTGAATTAGGTCTAATGGTACTCCATCATTTCAATGTAAGTACGGTTCTACTTGTTATTTGTCCAATATGCATGTCCTACTAGTTTTTCTTAATATAATAATGTCTTGATTGTATTCCTTGATTGTAATAATTAAAATTGTTTTTCAAGTACAGTCAGGATCAACTCGATCGTTTGGAGGGCATTAAACAGACCAAGAATATATGAGGCCCTTTATAACATTTGTTTGTTTATTTATATTACTAGGTTAAAGTCTCGTGTAACATACGAGTTCAATAAAAAAAATATTATTATTGTTTAAAAAGTTGTGTAAACTATAATGTTATATATAATATTTTATATATCGACTTTTATGTATTATTTTTAACATTAGCTATATCTAACATTAGTAAGTTTTCACTATTAATATTTATATATCTAAACAGTGTAAAATATGAAATGAAATAAATTTACAAATAAGTCCTTTAACTAATAAACAAATTAAATTGAACATAAAAATAATATTTCAATTCATAAACATTCAAAATTTTATTTGTATACAACATTTGGTGTTTTATTGTTTTTTTCCATTATGATCTAATATTAATAATTTTAACCTCTATCTACTTTTAACTCGAGATCATACAACATAGAGCTGATCATTCATTATCCATATTTAAAAACTAACTAACTTTGGATATCGATTATCATTGGATCTTGTTTTATTGTCATTGCATAACACACTGATAACAACAATTGTTTTCTTTGCAATTTAAAAGATTTTTTTTGTCTAAAGGTGTCAAAGCCAACCGTGGAATAAAAATTTGATTTTCAATATTACTTCCAGATACACCAAAACAATTTGTACATATCAAACGAACTCCTATCAAACATAATAATAATAATATGGCACTACACATAAAAAAATAAAAAAATTAAAAAGTAAAAGCATGTAATATCTTTTTATAGGTTGACTGTTGAAGTACATAACTTTTAAAAAACTAAAGTAAAATAATATTAATCGAAAATCATAATTGTAGACAATGATATGTTAATTCATAATCGCAGAGGATGAAAGTTCAAATATAACAAAAAATAAATACCTTTTGTTGAAGAAAAGTTGATAAAACCGGAACCAAAATGAGAACGTAAATGAAGTCTCTCAAATGCGATATCATTAGACTTTATAAAGACAAATCGCGAGAGTCATAAATTTAGGATGGTTGAGAAATATTTTAAAATCGAGTATAATTTTATTTAAAAAAAGATACCTATGAATTTCTTCAAATTGAAGAGAAATTGATTAAAAAATTTCGCAACTTTTGTTAAAATTTGAATATAAATCGAGTATTTAAAGGAAAAATACAAACAAGGAACCAATAATGAATTAATTACACGTTTACTTGTCATAGATAAAGAAAATCATAAATGATTTGTACCGTTTTTATTGATGAATTATTTGAAAAAATAAATAAATATTGGGTATGATTTAATTTCCAAAAAAATATGTTTTAATCTAGGGTTAAATTCCAAAATTTCCTTAAATATCTCTTGTATATAAGTTAACTTTTAGTAAAATAAACTTAAACTAATACTAAGAACAAATACATATTTGGACAAAAATTAAAAAAATATAAGCTTAAGAGAATATAATGTGAAAATAAAGTTATTGTTTTATAAATAAGTATAGATGGTCACTGTGTTCATTCTTATTATGATTATATTATTGATCATTTTCCATATTAGTTCATTTCCTTTTAATGTTTTATAGTTAAAAAGTTTTTAATAACTATTCAATTCCTTTTGTTATTTAATAAAAGCTTTTTGTTCTTATTTTTGCTTTCTTTATAAGCACCTGATTCATATGTTCGGAGACGGTGGCGGTCATGGTGACGGCGAGTTTAAAAGAAGAAGATGTTATATATAACCGTAATTACATAGATTTTAATTAATAGATAAAACAATAAGTGACCGAGACATCTAAAACAAGAATAAGTAGGCTTAAAATATGTAACAGAAATATTATAACAAGTAAACGTATAATTACTTCATTATTAGGACAAGAAAATATAAATACGTGTCATACAGATCACTTTTTCTAGATAAAAAATTTATGTCCTTAAATCATAACTATTTTAAAAGACTCTTTTACAAATAAAAATTGATTACATGTATTGATGAGTTGATTCAATGCACCAAACAAAGTGGCAAAGTGGAATAAGGGAATAAAATGTAAAATAATCATCATATTAAACCATTATTTTGAAACAAGACGACTGTTATGCCAAATTAAGAAAGGTGGTACTTGACTGTTATGCCGAATTAAGATATGATTCGAATTTAATATGACACATGTTGTATCAATTAAGATATTATTGTTCTCTTTCATATTATTTTCATATTATACAAAACCTTCGGTAATTATTCTCATTACGTTAGTATCCTGTGTATTTACACGATTTAAATAAATAAAAGATTAAATAATTATTAATAAAAATTAGTAAACTATAAACAACCTTTTAATATAAGTTATAATTAACATTACGTAGGAGTGATAAAAGAACGATATCATATTTTAAACTTTTTTTAAATTATTTTATTTTTTTAAAAAAATTGGTTTTTAAACAAATTGTTTCAAAACAAACCGTTTTTAAAAAAGTGTCATTTTTAATAATTTTTTATTATAACTTTGAAATTTAATTATTTTTTATTTTCATAAGAATTTTTAGTTTTAAAAGCCATAGGTTTTAAAATATATATTTTTTAAAGTTTGAATTTTTATTTGAAAATATTTCTTATTTTATAAAAAAATTATTTATTTACGAATTGCATTTGTAGAAAGATCTCTTTTATAAAAAAAAATATGTGTAATATGAAAAGAATTAAATAATATCATCTGTAGTTAATGTATTATTTATTAGAAGAGAGAAGTGGGAAAATAAAACTTAGTAACTCTAAAATTATAACAAGTGACATAAAAAACCTTCTTTTATTAATATTGATAGATTATACATACGGTAAAGACGACTGCACATGCCCGAAGATTCCTCAAGTAAATTCATTTTCTTTTCGTTAAAATGTATCATTAAGAAAAAATTTTACTCTAACTACCAACAATATATGAGTGGAATATTAGATCCCCTTTAAAACCATACTTTGAAGGCCAGTTGGATACAATTGACTAGACATAAAACAAAATCAATTGTAGAGTTAAAAGATAGATTGCATTTTGACTAGTGACTATGACATGCCATAGCTCACATCCTTATCTATTACAAAAAGGATAAAGTATATGAAGTAGAAAGTTACAGACTCAAGACCTCAATGTACAGTTACCAAAAGCATGGACCTTTTCACCAACTCATGTAAGTTGGCGACTTTACGGAGTTGCAGCGGAAAGGGGTCCAGCTTTATGGAAAAGTACGTCAGATAAAACATGTTGTTAAAAGTCTTCGGAAGAAATCTGTCTTCAAGTGTTGAGCTTCGGAAGACTTTGTCTCTGAAGCTTCGGAAGACTTCATGTTTGGCTTCGAAAGATATTGGTCTTGGCTTCGGAAGATTTCACACTTAGAATATTTATGTTGCATGTGTGAAACTTCCGAAGCATTCTTTT
>BJCM01275208.1:0-11051 GCA_018326385.1 Flaveria bidentis | reverse complement strand
TGATCCTTCCACCAAGAAATTGACATCCTCCTGATGTTGATTTCTTGTCAATGTTGCAGCCACCATAGTCACTGTCAGAGTATTCATAGAGATTAAAATCCTTGTTTCTAGGATACCAGAGACCTAGTTTAGGTGCTCCTTTGAGGTATCTTAGGATTCTCTTAACAGCAGCTAGGTGAGACACCTTTGGAGCAACCTGATATCTTGCACAAATGCAAGTAGCAAGCATGATATGTGGGCTACTTCCTGTGAGATACATCAGAGACCCAATAATTGCCCTATACTGATGTTGATCAGTATCCTTGCCCTCAAGGTCAGGACAGAGATTATGGTTTCTGGGTATGGGTGTCTTGGCAGGCTTGCAATCTTTCATTTCAAATCTCTCTAAGATGTCAGAGACATACTTAGATTGATCAATGAAGAACCCTTTCTTCATTTGCTTTACCTGAATTCCAAGGAAAAAGTCCATGTTTCCCATGGAACTCATCACAAACTTCCTTTTCATAATGCTCTCAATGTCCTTGCACATTTGGTCATTTGAGGAACCTAATATGATGTCATCAACATAGACTTGAACAAGCAAAATGTCCTTTCCAGTATTTTTGATGAAGAGAGTTTTGTCAAGGGTACCTCTGGTGTACCCATTCTTCAAAAGAAACTGAGACAGAGTCTCATACCATAGCCGAGGTGCTTGGTGCAGCCCATATAGAGCTTTATCCAATTTACACACATAGTTGGGGTGTTGTGGGTCTTAAAATCCTGGAGGTTGGCAAACATAGACTTCCCTATCTATATCCCCGTATAGAAATGCACACTTGACATCAAGTTGATAGACAGTGAAGTCCTTGGATGCGGCATAAGCAATGAAGATCCTAACTGCCTCAAGTCTTGCAACTGGTGCAAAGACATCAGTATAATCAATTCCTTCCTCTTGTGTGTATCCTTGAACTACAATTCTTGCCTTGTTCTTGATGATCAAGCCTCTATCATCTCTCTTGTTTCTAAAAACCCATTTAGTGCCTATTGGTACTTGACCGGATGGTAGCGGACATAGGTTCCATACCTCCTATCTCTTGAATTGAAGCAGCTCCTCTTGCATCGATTAAAGCCAGCTACTATCTTTCAAGGCATCGTCTACCTTCTTGGGTTCCATCTATGATAGAAAGCATGAGTACAGACAAACATTCCCTTCATGAGTCTGTCCTCTTGTTCTCACACCCTCAGTGACATCCCCTATGATGTTTTTAGTAGGATGAGTGTTATGAATCCTAAGACGAGGAATTACTTCTAGTTGCAAAGATAGATCCAGGTTGGACATATTCTGCTCAACAAGGGGAACACTCTGTCCAGCTGTTGTTTCAAAGTCATTCAATGAGGACTGATTGAATGAATGAGAAACATCATCAATGATTGGTTGTGAAGGGGTATTAACAGTTTCCAGTTCCTTCAAAATACTACTTCCTTCTGCCTGGTGTTGTGGTGGATCACCTGATGAGTTTTAAGGCTCAGTAAGTGATTCATTTGTTGAAGCTTCACTATTCCTTGATATGGATAAGCTATCAGATCTGTGAATGTTGGAGACTTCATTTGTTCCAGCTCTAGGAGAATTGGAACTAGGTCTAGGAAGCTCAAACAGTTGATCATTAGCAGCAGCATCAGCATCATTTTGAGCACCTATTCAAACTGAAACATTCTCACAAGATGGTTTAGAATAGTTTGGAAACAATTCTAAATCATAGATATGATCAGGGCCATTCCCCCTAACACAAGGAGTGTGCTCATTAACAACTATATTGGATGACTCCTCAAATTGTTGATTCTTAATGTTGTATACTCTGTAAGCCTTGGAGCTAGAAGAGTATCCAACAAAGATAGCATCATCCAACTTTTGAGCAAATTTTGCTAAATTATCCTTTGTGTTAAGTATGGTAAACCTGCCGCCAAAGGACTTTAGAAAGCCAATGAGCGGTGGTCTCTTGTTCCATAGCTCATAAGGGGTTTTTCCATATGGCTTAACTACAAGAACTTTGTTCTGCACATAGCATGCAGTGCTGACTGCCTCTACCCAGAATGTTAGAGGTAGTTTTGAATTAGCTATCATAGTTCGAGCAGCCTCAATAAGGGTCCTGTTCCTCCTCTCAGCAATACCGTTTTGTTAAGGAGTTCTAGGAGCACTATATTGTCTAGCAATCCCTTTTGAGTTACAGATAGAATCAAGAATGAAGTTCTTAAACTCAATGCCTTGATCACTTCTAATTATTTTAACCTTGTGATCAATTTGATTTTCAATTTTAAGAATAAAAGATTTTAATGTTTCAGCAGTTTCATCTTTAGTTCTTAAAAAGAATACCCATGTGAATCTTGTAAAATCGTCAACTATCACAAGACAGTATGATTTTCTTCCAATGCTCATTATACTTGTGGGATCAAAAAGATCCATGTGCAATAAGTGCAATGGAGTAGTGATAGAGTTGACACATTTGGACTTATGAGATGTCCTGTGTTGTATTCCTTTCAGGCATGCAATACAGTTATCTTTGCAGAAAAACTCCTTTTTAGTCAAACCATGTTCCAAGTTATTTTTAGCCAATTTATTCATTGTCTTAAAATTTACATGACACATACGTTTATGCCATAGTGTTGACTCATCACTGTCAGCTTTGGAAAGAAAGCATGATACTTCACCCATTGGGGAAGCATTGTTCATATTTAGCTTGTACACCCTTTCCTGGGAGATCTTAGAAGCACCAATTACGGAGGAATCGTCATCCCTGGTTTGAGGATAATGCACTCATGTTCTGTGAAAAGCATGTGGTGCTTTTGATCACAGAATTAAGAAACACTTAACATTTTGTGTTCAAGCTGTTTGACAAAGTGAACTTTGTCAACTTTTAATTTACCATTGGATATACTCCCTCTGCCAGAAATATATCCTCCGGCCTCACCTCCAAATTGGACAGGACCTCCATCATAGTTCTCAAACTGTTGAAGTAGAGATCTGTTCCCAGTCATGTGCCTGGAGTATCCACTATCTACAATCCAGATATTATATTTCTTGTCAAATGGATGTCCCTGCACATAAGATGAGATTGTTAGTTTTGTTTGGAAGCCCAAGCCTTGCTGGTCTTGGGTTCTTCCAATGATAATGACATAATTGAACCAAATGTTATGCATGGGGGTTCAATAAAGGTCTTTGAAGAAGAGGTTTGGGCTGCAGCATCTTCCTTGATCTTCCAGTCCACCCTTTGGCTGACCTTGGAGGATGTGCTTGTTGAAGCTTTTGCAGCATGGCCTTCTTCCAAAGCTTCTTTCTTTTTGGAAGAAGCCTTCACCACCTTTTCTTCCGAAACAGTCTTCTTCTTGGATGGTTTCAAGGGAGCTTTCTTGTTCTTCCGAACCTTAATAGCTTTTGCTTTCAAAGCTATTTTCCCTTCGGAAGAAGGAGTTTCTTCCGAAATCAACCTGGCTTCCGAAACTAGCTTTCCCTTCTTCAACACTGGGACTGTTTGGAAAGGTCCAAATGTGAAACCTTCCTTGACTCTTTCTTTCCTAACATTATTTGCATAATGTGTGCTTGTAGGATTGTAGTAACAATCTTTTGCCATGTGGTTTTGCAGTCCTCACATGATGCATGTAATGTTAGTCTTTTGGGAATGTGAGGATTGCTGTTTTTTGGGTTTCTTTTCTTCATCAGCAACTTTTTCCTTCAACTTCTGATCCTTTGGTAGGACAGGAGTGCTGGTATTACACTCCTTTCCTAAATCAGAAGTACCTAACACTTAGAATCCAATTGAGATAAAGACACCTTTTTGCTTGGGTCAATCATCAGCTTGAACTCAGCCACCTTCTTAGCAGTTCTTCTAGCAGCTTTAGCTCTGCTTTTTCTGGCTTTAGTGGTTAGGATTTGGTATTCACAAGAGGAGATGGGTAAACTTACTTGTTCCTTCCCTGTGGTGGCCATTATTGATGCTTCATCCTTCAACTCTGGAGAGGAAGGGTCAGCAGTTGGAACATTTTGCTCTTCAGTACCATATCTGGGTTGTCTAATAGACTCATAGGAGTGTGGTGGAGCAATTTCATTGGTTCCCAACCCTCCTTTGTTCTGATAACAGAGTTTGGAATGGGAGGATGATGCAAGAATAGCTTGGAAGTTCTACTCAGAAATAGCATGCTTCCTGGCCTGAGCCTCAGCAGTGACAAGCTAGGCTTGAGCCTCAAATAATTTGTATATCAGATCCTTGATTTGAGTCTTGTAATTCGTGTGTTCGTGTTTTAAAAGAGATACAATTTTCTCTAACTCATCAATTTTCTTTTGATAGTCAGATTTAGCTCTTTTAAAATCAGATTTTAGGATATTTAAAGACTCAATATCAGATCTGATTTCCATATTGTAATCCTGATAGAGTTTAACTTTAGCTATACAGGCTGGAGTGCAGAGATGTTCATATACCTAGGCATCATTTGTTCCGGCCATGAGAGCTTGAGTAGGAGTCAAATCCTGTACCATGAAGCTCCAGTCAACTTCTTGAGCCATTGCAGCTATTTCAGTTGACCTCTTAGTGGGCTTTGAGGTTGAGGGATATGTGGAGGCCTGTGAGGTTCAAGTATTGGTGTTGGGAGCTTTGCATTCCCTTGCAAAGTGACCCAGTTGGTTATAGTTGTAACACTTTGCCTTGGTCTTGTCAAACCCGAACTTACTTGTAGTTGGGTTTTGAGGGAAATGCCTTCCAGTTCTCTTAAAGAACTTCTTCGCTCTGTAAGTTAACAGAGCCATCTGCTGGACAATGTCCATGTATTCTACATCATCTAGACTAAAACACTAAAGATCATCAAAATAGTATTGAAAATCTCCTAAGTGTCCACTTCCTGGAATAAAGGCACAACTTTCCTGGATGGAGTTGTGTTGAGCCTGTTGAGACCTTGGAGTCTCAAGGAAAGTGATGTAAGGTCGAGAAGAGCAGGATGGCTGCTGGTAAGTCAGGTAGTGCTGAGGTTGTGGGGTTAAGGAGCCTTTAGTAACCATTAAAGTTTTGCTAGCAGGAAGACTCATGGGTCAACTTGTTTGGTGGCCCTTCTTACTCTCCATCTCTAGGCGATATCCATCAAGGATGCCATAGAGTTCAGTCATGGAAAGAGTGTTCAAGTTTTCTATTCTCTTGATAGAGACACAGTAGAATGTCCACTCATTGGGAAGAGCACTCATGAACTTTCTGGTGAGATCTCTAAGTTCAGGAGTGATCTTGACAGACTGGAGGGAAAAGATAAGATCCATGTACCTGAAGTACTGCTCGCTGAGGGTCTCTCCAGCAATATGAGTGAAGTTCTCGAACTGCTGCTTCAGTGAGTCCTTCTTTGATTCGTTAGAGTTTGCATACATTGGGCAAGTGCATCAAACAATTCTTCGGCAGTCTTGCAATGCTCGAACCCTACCATAATGTAGTTTGGTATTGTAGTCATGAGAATAGTCATAGCATTGTTGTCGATGTCCATCTTATTTCTGTCTTCATCAGAGTAGTCCTCGACAACATTTTCTATCATGGCACCGTTTCCACCTAGTGATGCCACCTTTGGCTTATACGGGCCATTGACAAGGAGTACCACATTTTGCAATCTTGGTATCTGATGAAGCCTTCCATTCTTCTACTCCAAGACCTGAAATTTTCAGGGGTAATGATAGGAGCTTTTGTCATTGTTCCCATCTCTACCTCGGATTTGTTAAGGGCCATTGAGTGAGTGAGTTGAAGGGAGGAGTAAAAACAGGTTGATTGGGATGGTTAGATCACGCAATCAAGAGCCTGAAAAGCTCTGATACCAATTGTAGGATCGTTGTTTGTCACTAAACACAATATTTTCTCTCAAACTCACCTAGAACAACACTCGGGTATAGAAAGAATCAGTAAGACTTGATCACAATATAGAAAGTAATAAAGAACACAGAAGGTAATTTTCAAGGTACTTTTATATATTTCTTCTCAACTCAACATACAAGACTCTTACAAGCAGATGTTGTTATATCTCACTTAGTTACAATGAGTTTCAAAGAGAACCTATATATAATACTACCTACAGCTGGATTACTTTGATACCAGCTGGGATTCCTTAGCTAAACCCTATACTACAAGACTATAGTTTAAGGTATCTCAGATAAAGTATTATCTGAGATATGGTAGTCAGGACATGTCCCTGACTTACCTTTTGTCACCAACTAAAGTTGGTAACATGTACTATCATAAAAAGGTAAACAGTGGAATAAAGTATGGTGAACAACATGGCTTTTTGGGAAGAAGCCATGCTGTATCAGAAGTCTGCAGCAAAGTGTCAGAGACCATACTTGTGTCCACTAGTTCATAGCAGTGTCTTCTGAAGGTTAAATGGCTTCGGAAGAGTAAGTACTTCCGAAGCCACTTATACTTCGGAAGAGGCTGCTTCTTCCATGGCTTGAAAAATTCTTCTTTTCATCATACTTCGGAAATGGTCTTTACTTTATTCTTCTAAGTCTTGAACTTCAGAAGGATGCACTTGTCTTCGGAAGTAGAGTTCTGTCTTCGGAAGTTGATCCTTCTCTTTGTCTTCGGATGAACTCTACAACCTTCGGAAGGTCTATTTTATGCTTCAGAAGCTTTTGCATGCAGCATCAAAATAACTTAAGTGACATAGTTTTGGTTGCATTAGCCTTCTTCTTGATCCAACAGTCTACTTTTCACCATGTAATTTTTCAATGTCAGAGATGAGATATTCTATTTTGATTTCAAAGCCTTTTATTTCTCTCTTGAGCATCTTTGACTTAACTTGTTCCTCTTTTATTTTGTCTACAAGTTTATGGTTATGCTCTCTATAACCTTGCAGTTCAGTAATGCATTTATCACTACAAAGGTTAGATTTTACCTCAGAAGGTATGGGAGATGGACAATCATTGATGTGAGCCATGAGTGCGTGATTTTGAAACTGAGGCTTTACTTCCTCTACATACAGGCTCCAGTCACATATTCCATCTTGCTTAATCACGAGAGCATTTGCAGATGATTGACTGCTTCCATAAGCTTGGTTTGTCAGTTGAGGTTGATTCTGATATGATGGATGTTGTTGTTGATGATGATATTACTACTGATGATTGGTGGATTGAAAGCTTGAGTTTGGCTGTGAGGATGAATGACTCTGAGAATTTCTTTGAAAGTTGTTTATTTTGAGGGCATTGTATTCTCTGTACAAGTGGCCAGTCATGCCACAACTGAAGCACTTCACTTTGGATTTGTCATATCCAAGCTTTGTGTTTTCAATAAGGCTGAGCTTTCTACCTTTTCTGAAAAACTTCTTTGTTGTCATAGCAATCACAGCCATTTGCCATTGCAAATCCATTTCTTCTACATCATGTGTATCCATTTCATCTAAGTGTTCCTGGATCAGATGTGCTGAGGCGAGTCCTCCTCCCAAATAGGCTTCAAAGCTGGTAACAAAGGCATTGTAAGTTGCCATTTGTTTTTCAGATCTTGTGTCATCAGCATTGTTTGTAGGAGTTGCAGTGAATCCTGATGCTTGGGATGATGTTGATGGATAATTAATTGGTGGAGTTGCAATGAACCGAGTGGTTTTCAGTTGATCTCTAGAAGAGATGAAGTCATCCTTTGTAACTCCATGATAAACAAACATGAATCAAATCATGAAGAATTATCTTAAAATAATGATAATCATAATAAAACCCCTTTGATCTATATTGATTCCATATAATTTGAACAAAGTGGAAACCCAATCAATTGGTCATTCAACCATTAACCAAAACCTAATGACAATTAACCTATTTATAGTCTAGACTAATATTCACTAATTACACTAATCCCCCAAGACTTAGGCTAATTAATACAAAATTACATATTAAGCATAAAAATGACTAAAAACAAGAAAAAATATATTTTGTTCACACAAGATATATTTATTACTATATAACTCCTAGTCATCTAAACTTCAACGTCTCGTCTCGGTTCCTCGTCTCAAACGTGTCAGGCTTGATTTTTGTTGACTTTGACCAAGACGTTGACTTTCATTGTGTTGATAATATAGACTATCTTTTACAGCTCCAACAATACTCCCCCTTAGTCTATCAATATCAACGTCTTCAAATGAATTCAGAACCGACAACTCAAGAGTGGAAAGATCTTCAAATTGAAGCTTTCGGAGTCTGATGAGAAAGATTATTCATCTTATAAGCTCCCCCTACGTATATGCTCCCCCTTTTTGAGTGCATCCTTTGTAAAGATATTGGAACAGCTTTCTCAAAGCTCTAATCTTGAGTGCTTCAGAAGATTAGGAAGAGGATTCCTAGTTTGGTATCATCTGCAAACATGAGGAACAAGTTCTCTCATCAGGTACACTCCTCAACTGATGATCGGCTATCACTTAAAGCAAAAATCTAAAACACATTCTCAAACACAATATGGACATTTCTAATTAGATCATTTCATTTTAACAAAATAATCCTGTGTTTATCTGTGTGTGAAAAACAAGCGAACCCGTGTTCGTTTGTGCGCAATTTCTATGAATTCCCTGAAATTGATAAAATTGTAACAACATAATATGAAAGACCTAAAAAAATTAAAATGAAATTTTATTATAATATTTTTTTCTATTTTTTATTATATATATAATATAACATCCTTTTTTTTAAAACAAGAACTGAATCGATCATGAGATCATATCCTCAAGATATACTTTAGCACAAAGATGAATTTAAACATCGACAAGAAATAAGGTCACACTAATAACTGAATCTAATCACAGTCTTTGAATGATTTTGAAATTCTCAAACAGATCAATAACGATTGCTGATATGTTTGTTCACTTAAACCCATGCCATATCTTTTTCAACAAGCAAGAGATGATTCGCTAAGGTTCGATTAAATGTTGTAGAATGCTAGGACCCCACAATCATTTAGTAAAACCCCTCACCCAACCTCAGGATTTCTTGAATTTTGTTATGATCTTTATAGAGCAAGGCTTGTGTACTAGTGTGCAAGTGATTATAAACAGAACGTTTCATTCTATGATGAATTCATCGTTTAGATGATTTGACACTACTTTGACCAAAATGGTGAGAGCTCTAGGTCTATACTCACGTATAACAAAGGAAATGACCATTTAATCATTTGCCGATGAGAGCTCCAGGTCAGTACTATCGTACAGCAAAGGAGATCATCACTCCAGGTCAGTATTACCGTACAGCAGAGGAGATTAGCACAAACACAAGACACATAAATACACCAATCATGGCTCAAAGATATGGCTTATATGATTTGTATCATGGTGGGTGAAAGATCAATTCTCAATCCAATTTTTGTCGGGACTCAGTTTTCGTGCAGGCCAAAATGATTGTGTAAATCCAGTCATCCTTAAGCATATATTTTAATTTAAATCATGATGTTGTTGTCTACTTTATTCTTCAGGCTGAGTTTGCCAAGCATATCATTAATGACTCTGTTTGTTTTTCTATTATTTGAACTTAAAAATAAGATTTAAATCAGATAACAACATCAGTTACTATCATTTCTCATTTTAAAAACACAAGTCATGCAAAAAACAAGCATTTCTAGAAGATATACAATCATTTCTCAAACATCAGTTACTCTCCCCCTAAATTTTTTTTGCAAAGTTATTATTACTAATTTATTATTATTTTTTGTTTTTAATTTTTTTTATACAAGTGTACAAAAATATAAATTTACCGAAGAAGATCTTCCAAACTACACTGATATGAAGATAACAAATGAATGTTCAAGAAAAATGTAGTGATTGAGAAGTGAGAACTGTGATTGTGTAGATAAAAATCCAGATAATGGATAAAATACCAAGACCTTAACCTGTTTGTTCTGCCTCAAATTTGAATTAGGAACAGTCCTCCTGGATTGTTACTGCACTCATAAACATATTAGTTTGAAATAGGAACCCTGGCCATCGTAGTCCTGGAAGTTCCATTTTCATCGATATAAGAAACCTGCTTTTGCACACAACCGTTTAAACAATCAGGGATATCTGTATCCTTCTTTTTAATTTTCCAAATTTTTTTTGGTTTAATTATTTTGGATTTGAAAGAATTATATTTGGAAATCATTTTCTGTTTAAGATCAGAAGGTAAAGAATTTGGTTTTAAACCTTTAGTCATTTTTATCATTGAATCATGTGAAACCGGCTTCACATGAAAATTTTGGATGGAGGGTTTTTCATCCAACCATTCAAAGATGTGTATTGTTTACCTCTTGATCCAGAGAAGCAACCCGTGTTGCCTTTACCGTCTAGAACATTCTTTTTAGACTTAAATTCGAAGAAGCAATTTGTTTTGCCTTTACCATTCATAGTAAGCCTTTAAGGACATTTCTTTACCACATGACCTTCTTTTCCACACTCAAAACAAGCCTTGAATGGCTTTTGACTCTTTGTAGTCTCGTGTTGTGCAGGTGGTGATGAGGATTGCTTGGAGCTTGTAGCAGATTCTTGCTTGTTTTGAAGTTTCCCATGCTGAGTAGTGAATGAGATCTTTCCTAATTGACTGGGATGCTTTGCAATTAGAGAATAGATCCGTATTGGTCTTTATTCAGCTTTTGGAAGCTTTTATGACTTGACAATATTAGGAGACATCTTGATCTGTGAGAAACCAACACGCACCTCTGTGATTGATTCATCATTTGAGCTTGTCCAGTCTTGTATACATAGATCTTTCTCCAACGGATCTTGATTGACATCTCCTATTGTGTCGGATTCGCTTATAGGATTCTCATTGCCTGATGATTCAACAATTGTTCCTTCTTTGACAAACCTGACGGGAACAAACGAAGGAATGTTACCTGATTTGAATTTGTTGAAGAAAGTTGGAGAAGCAACTGATATTGGTGTTGGAGCATCAGAAGTGGAATCTTCATTAATCTTCTTATCAGACCCTTGCCTGAGGAATCCCAAACCTACAGGAGAATCCTGCACATCTCTAACCTCTTTAAGATTAACATTGCTTAAACCTGCATTTAAACTATTAGTTTCTGCAGCTTCAATCAAATCATTAGATGGATGAG
>BJCM01275197.1:0-12348 GCA_018326385.1 Flaveria bidentis | reverse complement strand
TATTTTGTTCATGGATATTATTTGTAATGTTGTTTAATTTAGTTAAATAACACCAAATAATAAAAGAGTGTATGTGTGTTATATAATTAAGAGGTTAATTATATATCTAATTTTAAAACAACAATTGATATTATGATTTTGGTTTTGGGGGGAAAAACCCCATCCAAGGCCATATTTCGGCCGCCCCTTTTAGGGGTGTGGGGATTGGTTTTCACAACACATCATTTTCTCCAAAACAACACACACACTCAACCTTTTCTCTCTCTCACATGCAAAGAACAAAAGATTGAAGACACAATCCTTTTCTTTTGAAGAAATTCTCGGCTGGAAGCTTGTTCCAGCAGCTTGTTCTTTGCGATTTGGTGTCAAATTCCTAGCAACAAGGTGCCTTGCTTTATGCTTGTGGGTATGCTAACTTGAGAAGACCTTCCCTTGGTGTTTTGGCTGTTCAAGAACATCATAATCTTCATACAAATCCCGTTTTTCAGCAGCCCCTTTTGAAGGTAGTTCATAAAAGTTTTTCAGCAGCTTTGAAAGGTAGTTTCATTGTTTCTTTTGGTTGTTATATCTTGATGATAGCTTGTTCAAACACATATGAATGATCCTATGTTCTTGGGTTTGTTAATACAAAGTATAGAACCTTAATTTTCAGATTATGAATCATAATGTTGAGGCTTTAATCCGCTGCGTGTTCATGTTTAAATGGTTAAACAACTTTGATTATGGTTTATCAAACCCAACAATACACACCTGTATCCTGGATTTCCTGGCAAAAGGCCTTCGGGCTAAGGCAAGCATTTCGCATAAATCCTACGGGACTAGTCATGCTTACCTGGGGGTTTCTGGGATGGGTGATAAACTATGGTCAATATACACAAGTTCCTAAGGCAAATGGGCCAATTCACCTTGACATGTCAACGTTTCCAAATAGTAATGCGTTACGAAATGGAATCATTCCATGTACCTTACAACTCTTTGCTTATTCTTCTTTAAATTACTATCCTCTGTTATCCTCATTCCCGTGCCATTGGAATTCGAGCCTATACTTTCTAAACCACGTGTTAATCTAGAAAGATCCTTCACATTTGAAGTCGCCGATGGAAAATCTATCGTTGTTGACGTTGTAATATGCGATTGTAACTTGAGCCTTAACGAACATGAGTTCTCTATCGACCTCATTCTTATGCAACTGGGAAGCTTTGATGTTATTGTTGGCATTGATTGGTTAGTCAAGCATCATGCAGAAATTATATGCTTCGAGAAGTGCATCCAAATTCCTTTACCGACTGGTGTTACTTTAAAAGTCTTTGGGGAAAAATCATCCCAAGGACTCAAACTTATGTCTTGTATCAAGGCCCGCAAGTGCTTAAGTAAAAACTACATGGCTTTCATGGCATATGTAGTTAATATGAAAGTTAAGGGTAAGGAACTGAAAGACATTCCTGTCGTGGGGGATCTTCCCGAGGTTTTTCCCGAGGATCTTATGGGACTACCTCCCGTGGGAGAAGTTGAGTTCAAGATTGACTTAATCCCTGGTGCAAACCCTGTGGCTAAATCTCCTTATCGTCTTGCACCATCTGAAATGCAAGAACTAGCTAGTCAACTGCAAGAGTTGACCGATAAGGGGTTCATTCGTCCTAGTTCATCACCGTGGGGTGCACCGGTGTTGTTCGTAAAGAAGAAAGATGGTTCATTTCGTATGTGCATCGACTATCGAGAACTCAACAAGCTTACTATCAAAAACCGATACCCTCTCCCTCGTATCGATGATCTCTTTGATCAACTTCAAGGAGTAACTCAATTCTCAAAGATCGATCTGCGTTCTTGGTATCATCAATTACGTGTTCACGAGGATGACATTCCAAAGACCGCTTTTCGTACTCGATATGGACATTACGAGTTCATAGCCTTTGGGCTTGACCAATGCACCTGCCGTGTTCATCGATCTTGTTGATACATATGTATCTAGATCCTATTCTTAATGTAATATGTCTTGAATTTCTTACACTTATGTAATATTTGGTACTTAATGAAATGAGGATATTTGATTGTGATTTATAATGTTTAATATTTCATTAATGAGTTGCGTAACGCATATTGACTTGATTATATAGGTTGTGGTTGATTGAACTAATATAAATAATGTAATGATAATTAATACAATCAAACTTAATAATATGAAGTTATCCTGCGAATGGCCCATGCTAATGGACCATACGCATGAACAACTTCATGCGAATGACTCAGTCGCACGGCTGAACCAGGAGACTGATCAGTCGTATGATTGTTACATAGATTGGCTCAGTCGCACGACTGAGCACTCAGTCGTACGAATGAACCAACCGTATGACTCAATCGCACGACTGAACCATGCTAATGGCTCAGCCGCCCGAATGAGCAACCCTAACCTTTAAATACCACCTAATTCGTGAAAAAAAAAGAAAGAGCAATTGAATAGACTTCGACTCCAGACGTACCCTAGCCATCCAGAAGCCTCTAAGATCTTACTCCAAGTTCATAGAACGTTGTAGATTGATTCCTAGTCGATTCTTACGTTTGATTCAATACAAAACTGTTTCTACGTGCGTTCTCCCTGATTGGATCGCCAATCAAATAGGATTCTGCACTATTTGGTTTGGTTTACACGTTAATCACTCAGTATATCGTTCAAATACTTGATCCTAACAAGTGGTATCAGAGCTTTGGCTCTTGATTACATGTTAATTCAATCATTCTTGATACAAAAGTTGTGTTTTTTCACTAAAAACACAAGTTTTTTTGTCAAACGGAGTCTTAGACGTTTCCTGACCATAAAGTTTAGTTTTTCCGGCATACGGCAATTAGGGTTTGTGAAAAATCGAGTTTTTGCGGCCAAAACACGTTTAACCTACGAATTTTCAAAATTCAGCAGGTTCAGTCGCATGATTGGCTCAATCGCACGACTGAGTTCATTCACATTCCTCAAACGCACGATTGGACTCATTCGTACCCTCATTCATATGACTGAGAATCCTGTTCGGACAGTTCAACCGTATTAGTTCATTCAGCTGACTAACTCATCCGTATTTGTTCAGTAGCACGATTGAACCATTCACCTAGTTCAATCGCCCGAATAAGCCCAATTGCATACCTTCATTCGCACACATAAACAGTTTGTTTAAATAGTAAAGTTAAGTGAAATGGAGGACCAGTTTTCAGCATACACAGCTAGTAGAGACACACGTATTCAGAATCTACTGTTGTTGGAGAACGAAGTGGGAATTCATAATAAACCCCCGAAGCTTATCACGTTAGACGACTACCCACAATGGAAGCAACGTTTCGAAATCTACTTAAATGGAGTAGATACAAATTTGTGGGAGGCTATAGAGTCGGGGTAGAGCATGCCAGTAGGAGCTGACGGCGTCAAACTTACATTAAGTGGCATGTCTAATGCACAAAAGGTAAAACACAATGCTGAGAAGAAAGTCTATGCTTTGCTCACTCAGTCTATTCCGAATGATATATTCCATAAGTACTTGGAATATACTCAAGCAAAGAAACTATGGGATGTGGTGGAGAAGAGGTATGATGGAAATGCCTCACTCAAGGCCATTAAGGCCAAAGCTTTGAAGGAGTTTGAAAACTTCTCTTCAATGGGAAAGGAAAGCCTAGATGATATGATCGACAGATTCTATCACTTGATGAGTGAGATGCACACTCATGGAGTAACTACGTCACTAGAGGATAAGGTATCCAACTTTGCTATGGTTTACCGGAAAAATGGGCTTCCTTCGTTTCAAATCTCAGACAGAATGGGATGCTCTCGAAGTTAGACATAAATGACTTCATTTTGAAACTAAGAGAGGAGGAACTGAGAATGAAGTACAGAGCCCAAAAGGCCAACTACGATCAGAAGCCTGCACTCTACAATGCGACTTCTCAGGCCAAGACATCTCGAGCACCACTGAGACTGCCTTCGTCTCAAGCTCAGCAAGTCCAGCACAAGCATCTACTTCAGGGTCCAAAACGTCACGGTCTTCTGGTACCCAATTTATTATACCTGAGGCAAATGCAGCAAAATTGAAGACCAATAACTTCGGTAATGTGACTGTTGAGGTGGCCAGAGAACACATGGACCTCTTAGCTGTTGTAGTCCACTCCTATGATGGACTAATTGCTGGAAAGATAGGAAATTGCCACCTGGCAGATAAGGATTATAAACAGGTGGATGAGATGGAATTGGAACGGATGGACATTATGTGGGCCTTGGCAAGTGATGTCCGATGAGCTAAAAAGATTGTCAAAAAGACCGGACAGAGCTTGGTTGCAACCAAGGACACGACCTTTGGCTTCGACAAGTCAAAGGTAACTTGTTTCAACTGTGGTGAGAAGGGGCACTTCAAGCGAGAGTGTGTGCAGCCAAAGAAAACTGGTAATGGCAATCCTTTCTCGTCCTTTAATCATTAGGACAAGGCCACATCTAGCCGTTCTACTTCATCAAGCAAGGACCCTAAAGCCTTGACTACTAATGAGGATGAAGGACAGGACTGGAGCTTTCGGTTCGTCTCACCGGGAGAGTCCAACATAGCTAGTGTGGAGAATATAGATGACGATTCTGCCAGTGAGGGAGACAAGTAGTAGAGCTCGCGATGTCCAATTCAAAAGACATTGCACCTGTGGTGAACCACCTACCCGAAGAAGAAAAATCTACATCACAAGAACCAGACACAACCGATTCTGCACACATGGCTGATTCCTCTTCAACCTCTCAGGTAAGTACTACTGACCAGTTGTTTAATAATCATGCTTGTTCTGATTGCTAGGTTATTAGATCATAATGATAGCTTAGTAAAGGATTTGGAACTGTGCACTGAAGCGAATAGAGTTTTAAAACAAAATGAGCACAGTTACAAGGAAAAGATAGACCTATTGAACAAACAGCTTAGGGAAACAGAAGTAGTTGCCTTTAACCAAGCTAATGACATTAGGTACTATCTTAATTCCCTAGAGGAAATTATGAAGCAAAAAGCAGTTTTAGAAGTAAAAGTCAACTCCTTAAAACAAAAACTGCATAGTTGGACAAGCTCATCTCATATTGTCCAACACTTAGTGAGAGAGTGAAACAACGGGGAGGGATTGGGATACAAAGTGGTTCCACCACTACCTGAGACCTTGATGAACACCAAAAGTAAACCAATTAATAATAACCCCATCAAGGATCATGTGGTGTCCACTCCTCTTGTTAGTGACCTAGATTCCGCAAGTAAATCCAATGAATCTGACACTAAAAAAAAGGAGGCCACTTCAAAGGAAAAAGGAAAGATACCTTGTGTTAACCTGGAAATAGAGTTTGAAAATGTTAATTTAAAGTCAGGGCCAAACAAAGTAAAATCAGAACCCAAAAAGACTATTAAACCTAATCAATCACGAGCATCATGTAAAAGTCCAGGTAAACAAGAAATAAAAGATGTAAAACCAAGTAAAGCAATTAAATTTGTAAAACCCGATCACACATCTAACAAAGAAGTATCTAAATCTAAACAAAATAAGTTCGACCGTGTGACATCTACATCTCCACCAAATCATATAAACCGTAAAGTTGAAAGCAGATCCTGCTATAATTGTGGAGAGTACGGTCACATAGCGTCTCATTATCCTTATTATCAGACACCGAGGAGGAAAGTTGAACTTCCTGCATCTAAAACTAGCTTTTTTAAGAGGAACTCAGTGACGCCTCCAAAAAGGGATAGTGAATCCAATGTTCAACCCATTAGCTAGTCGTCTGTTTATCACAAACAGGCCTTACACAAAGCTGGCCTATGGAAAAAAAATCTGCCTTAGCGTCTGAAAATGAGAACAAACAGAAATCTAAGCTTCCCTCAACCTCGAATGGTCAATGGGTTGAATTTATGATGTGTGATGCCTCGGGGAAACCCAAGCTAGTGAAGGCTTGGGTTCCTAACATGAACTAATGTTTTCATTGAATTTGCAGGGTGTTCGCTATAGTGCTGCGACTAACACATGGATTGTAGATAGTGGAGGATCCAGGCACATGACAGGGAACAAAGCTCTCTTATCAAATGTCAGAAAAATCAAAGGAGGGCATGTTTCATTTGCTTGAAACAAAGGCGGATACATCACAGCCCAAGGGGAAGTGGGAAATGAGAAAGTTAAGTTTGATAAGGTAAACTATGTCCAACAATTACAAAATAACTTAATTTTTGTTTCTCAAATATATGATAAAGGTTTCAAAGTGGTCTTTGACAACAAGAAGTTCTACATTTTGAGGAAGGACTATGTGATCCCGGAGGACCAAGTTCTAATGTCAGCTTCAAGATATAATGATCTTTATGTCTTGGATCTTGCAAAGGCATCCACAACGGATCGTGAAGTTCAGTGCTTCTTGTCCAAAGCTACTAAGAAGGACTCCATCTCCTAGCATAGGAGAATGGGACATATAAATCCAAAAAAGTTGAATCACTTGATCCAGAATGATCTTGTGAGAGGAGTAAATGTCAAAAACTTCCAACTCCCGGATTTCTGTGTTGCGTGCAAGAAGGGCAAACAGACGAAGAAGTCTTATAAGGAAAAGAAAATTCATTCCATAGAACTTCCTCTTGAGCTCCTTCACATGGAGTTGTTTGGTCCAGTCAGTACAAGAAGCATCACAGGCGACTTGTATTGCTATGTAGTTACTGATGACTACTCAAGATTCTCTTAGGTAATGTTTCTGAAATCCAAATCAGAAACATTTGAATCCTTCAAGGAATTAGTAACTACACTGGAATCCTTATACAAGCTGAAGGTACGACAAGTGCGCTCAGACAACAGAACCGAGTTCAAGAATCAGTGGATAGAGGCCTACTACAAGGAAAAGAGAATTGTGCATCAATTTACCTCTGCCTACACTCCTCTGATGAATGGGGTTGCTGAACGGAAGAATCACAACTTGATAGAGATAATACAGACTATGTTGGCAGACTCGAAACTGCCTATTCAATTCTGGAATAAAGCAGTGGCAAATGCATGTTATACTCTTAATCGAGTTTTGGTAGTTAAACGCCATGGAAAAACATGCTACGAGTTATAACGATGTAAACCTAACTTAGAGTATCTCGAGCCGTTTGGCGCTCCGTGCACCCTGTTGAAGAAGACTCAGGTGGGAAAATTCAGTGAGAAGGTTGATGAAGGGATCTTTCTAGGATACAACATACCGAACAAGAGAGTTTACAACAACTCAACAGGTCAAGTAGAGGTATGGTGTAACGTTGATGTTCAAAGAAACATCACACCACCTGCTGGAAAAGGGCCTGCTTACTTCTTCGACTATGATGGATTCTTCAAGTCTTTCAACATACCTCTCTTCACATCAGAAGACGAGTTAGCAAACAAGATGATGTACGATGTCTGGAACACACCATCTCAAGATTCAACACCATCCGGTTCACTAAATCAATCATCTACCAACTCAGGGGGAGCACTTGAAGTGAGTGATTCTTCCTCTGATAAAGAAAATGTGGAGACTAATCAGAACAACCAGGAGAACCAGGTTCAGACTACCACAAGTCCACAAGCATCTGACGGTGATGTTTCTGAGCCTTCAGAACCTCATACTACTATTGCCTCAGATCCAAAACCAAATGTTCACAATCTTGATTCTGATGTAGTTGTTCTAATAACTCCCGACTCACGTCTAAATGTCTACCATCCTTTGGATAATGTTATAGGAGATGTGAGGTCAGGAGTCCAGACCAGAAATCAGATGTACTCAGCTGATTATGCCTCTGTGATGGAAAAGGGATACCTTCACGACGGTGCCTATCGTTGCTTTGTGTCTCAGTTTGAGCCAAAGTACGTTAGTGAAGCCCTGAACGATGAGGCATGGGTGAGTGCCATACAAGAAGAACTTCTTTAGTTTAAGAAGTTGGGTGTATGGACTCTAGTGGATAGACCTAAAGGTGCTACGGTCATTGGCACCAAATGGGTCTTGAAATGCAAGAAAGATGTTTAAGGAGTAATCATCAGAACCAAGGCTTGGCTTGTTGTTCAGGGTTTTCGACAAATTGAGGGTATTGATTACAATGAAGTGTTTGCACCCGTGGCAAGAATAGAAGCAATCTGCATCTTCCTTGCCTATGCATCTTACATGAAGATTAAAGTTTATCAATTAGATATGAAGAGTGCATTCCTTCATGGTGAGATCAGAGAGACAGTGTATGTCAATCAACCAGAGGGATTTGAGGATCCATATCATCGGGACAAAGTTTACAAACTCGACAAGGCGCTATACGGACTTCATCAAGCTCCGAGGGCCTGGTATGAGAAACTCTCAACTCATCTTGTGAAACATGGTTTTCGCAGAGGAGTCATTGACTGTACACTGTTTATAAAAGAGAAAGATGGAGATTTATTGCTGGTACAAATCTATGTCGATGATATAATCTTCGGTTCCAAGAAAGAAGAATTATGCTAAGATTCTGAAGCAGTAATGAATGCCGAATTTGAGATGAGTGCAATGGGACAAATGAAATTCTTTCTCGGTTTACAGGTGGATCAGACACCAAATGGTATTTTCCTACATCAGACCAAGTATGTAGGCGATATTATCAGTCGGTTTGACATGGAGAATGCTTCTACAGCTAGAACTCCACTTGCTACAAACCATGATGTAGCACCCGACGAGAATGGTTATCTGGTAGATGCCACTATGTACCGAGGGATGATCGGATCTCTCATGTATAACACTGCCTCACGACCTGATATCATGTATGCTACATGTTTATTTTCACGATATCAGCAAAGCCTAAGGTGAACCATCTTATTGGGGTCAAAAGGATTTTTCTTTATCTGAAGGGTACACCCACACTTGGATTGTGGTATCCTCATGATGATGACTTTGAGCTTACAGCGTATAGCGACTCGGATTACGACGGCTGCAAGATGATCTACATGTCTACATCAGCAGGGTGTCAGTTCTTTGGGAGAAGATTAGTAACTTGGCAGTTTAAGAAGCAGACCTCAGTTGCATTGTCAACCTGTGAAGCCGAATACCCTGCAAGTTGTTGTTCACAAATCATTTGGATTCAATAGCAAATGCAGGATTACGGTTTGAAATTCTCTTCTACTCCTATCTTTGTTGATAACTCTGCCGCAATTCCAGTCACTAAAAACCCGGTCCAACATCCTAAGACAAGACACCTCGGAATTAAATATCACTTTATACGTGATTGCTTTGAAAAGAACTTAATCGATGTGGTAAAAATAAATACAGATTTTGAACGCGCTGACCTCTATACAAAGGCATTTGACAAACCACGTTTTCTATATTTGTTAGAGGTCAACGACGTTAAAAAAAGTGAGGTCATTCCTGAAGATGACCATGTGTAGTCCGATGTGTCTTGTAAAATTTTATTTTATTTTTTAATTTTTTATTTTATTTGCTTAATTTTAAGTAGTTTAATTAAATTTGGTCTTATTTCCTTGCCTATTAAAATCCTAAAACGCTAATCCATTACGGTTTTAAAATTTTAGGGGGAGAATAGGTTTAGGCAGTAATATACAACAAAAAAAACGAGGGAGAAGGAGTGGTAGCTAATAAAAATTAAGATCGTATGTGTGATACTGATTCAATTTATGGAATATGATAGTACACACAAAGCTCAAGTATAAGTCTGTGTAGTCTGAGCAATATAAAAGGAAATATGATAGATAAACTAGCTACTACTAAGATAACACAAAGAAAGTAGACCTAGAGGTTACTAGACCACAGATGATATGTTGGTAGATTCAACACAATAGATGACTAGACCTTTTGGTGATCTCAAGGTTAAACTAAAATGTTTGACTAGCTGTGGGTAACACCTTATCCCTGGTTAACACAATCAACAAGATTCCAATAAGGGGTGACGAGCAAAATAAATGCCACAAATGTGTGCGTAAGACCAAAGCATGAGCAAGATCACATAAAAAATGCAAATACAATCAAACTGATAACCCATGTTATTGGTGAGATCTGTGCAAAAATGTTAGGATCTGGTATTTGAATGAAATACCTACTGATTAACGTGTAAACCAAACCAAATAGTGTGGAATCCTATTTGATTGGCGATCCAATAAGTGAAAAACGCACGTAGACACAATAATGTATTGAATCTAACGTCAAGAATCGATTAGGAATCGATCTACAGCGTTCTATGAACTTGGAGTACGAACTTAGAGGCTTCTAGATGGCTAGGGTACGTCTGGAGTCGAAGTGGATTGAATGCTTTAGTTTTTACACGAATTAAGTGGTATTCATAGGTTAGGGTTGCTCATTCGTGCGATTGAACCATTAACATGGTTCAGTCGTGCGAATGAGTTATATGGTTGATCCATTCGCCCGACTGAGTGTTCAGTCGTGCGACTGATCCAATCTTATGTGACAATCATATGACTGTTCTAGTCTCCTGGTTCAGTCGTGCGACTGAGTCATTCGCATGAAGTTGTTCATGCGTATGGTCCATTAGCATGGGCCATTTGCATGATAACTTCATGTTGTTATGTTTGAATGTATTAAACATCATAATGTTATTTATATTAATTCAATCAACCACAAACCTATATAATCAAGTCAATATGTGTTAAACTAATTAATTAAATATTAAACAAGACAAATCACAATCAAATATTCTCATTTCATTAAGTACCCAATATTACATAAGTGCAAGACATTCTATACATATTACATTGAGATCAGGATCTAGGTACATATATGTACTCTGGATAGTGTTGTGTTGTGACATCTTCAATTTCGATCTCATCGACATCCTGAAGCTCATCGTCACTGTCTACATGCACTGTCGGAGCATCATTCACAATCTCTGCAGCATTCAGCTTAAACATTTCGGCTATTTGCTCGTCAGTGAGATTGTGAATGATTTTTCCTTCTTCAGGAGTATACATTACTAGTCTCCTGACAATACCATGCAGATCAAGAATCAACGTGAGTTGAGACTTGACCTGTTGGAAGGGAGCAATATCATATTCATCTCTTTGAAAGTTTGGATCTGCTTTATTTAGACATTCAACATAACAATCATTAGTGAATAATCAAGTCAGAAATATTGATATTAAATGTAAACATTCATTTCATTAATTTGATACATGATCCAAATACATATGATTTTAAATAAAAAAACGTCTAAGCATTACTCTTGTCCTGGATCATCTGCTCTTCTTCTGACGGGGCGGATGTGGAGGCACCTTGATCTTGTGCTCTTTTAGTCCTCCTTTCACTGGCAGGTGTGGCACCCACAGCAGGTGAGTCTTCATCATCATCATCAACCTCATCGTCTCCACCATCACCAGCAACATCAGTATCATCATCACCATCATCATCCTTATCATCACTATCATCTCCATCCCCTTGATCTTCAGGGCTCTTCCTTGGATCCCTTCAGACGCAGCATGATGGTCTTGTTAGTGGTCTCTATCTCCTCAATCCTTTTTGCGGATTGTACATGCTGCTCCCGGAGTTAGGACATCTCTGCACGCTGAGCATCCATCAGCTGGGCCTGCTGAGATATCTATAGAGCTTGGGTAGCTGTAAGGTCTACTAGCTGTCGTAACTGAGCAGTCTTCTCTTCGTCTGCAGCCAATAGCCTCAGCACCATATGGTTGAGTGCCGAGAGGTGTTCCTCTACCCCTTTGGGAAGCAGAGGAGATCCTGATGTATAGGAAGGGTATGATGGTGGTACAGCATGATGGCTAGTGGTGGTGGTGGTGGTTGTGGTTGAGATTGGGGGTAGTATAACAGGTGGAGGTATGGCGGTAGTAATGGAGGGTGGAGGTGTGGTAGTGATGGTGGGTGGTATGGTAAAGGTGGTAGAGGGTGTGGTAGAAGTGGTGGTAGTTGTGGTGGTGGCTAAGGTGGTAGGTGGAGTGGTGGTTGTAGGTGTAGTGGTGGTGGTAGGTGTAGTGGTGGTGGTGGTAGTGATGAAGGTAAGTCATCTCTTCTTATTCTTTATGTCGTGGGGCTGAGCCATCCTTTTCTTCCTCGATCCTGTCAAGGAGGATGCTCCCCCTAGAACACAGCTTGGCTGATCGGGAGCATATGTCGGATCGTGTAAGCCGCTCCCAACCCGCCAAGGCGTCCACCAACTGCCAGTAGCCCTCGTTCTGTGGCAACGACTTTACCGCCCACAGTCCAAGTCAGAGGCTCCTCATCTGATTCCTCCTCGTCACCAGGTATGAAATCCTGGTGGAATCCAGCAGTCTCTGCTCCATCTCCAGTAGGGGCAGATGCCGGAGATGCTATGTCAGCAGTGGGGACCCTTGGTTGGGTGGGCCCTGCATCTACAGCACCACCGCTGTCATCATCATCGGAGT
>BJCM01275196.1:0-16209 GCA_018326385.1 Flaveria bidentis | reverse complement strand
AGAACTAAGTTCTTAAACTCAGTCCCTTGATCACTTCTAATTATTTTAACCTTGTGATCACTTTGATTTTCTATTTTAAGAATAAAAGATTTTAATGTTTCAGCAGTTTCATCTTTAGTTCTTAAAAAGAATATCCATGTAAATCTTGTAAAATCATCAACTATCACAAGGCAATATGATTTCCTTCCAATGCTCATTATACTTGTGGGACCAAAAAGATCCATGTGCAATAAATGTAATAGAGTAGGGATGTAGTTAACACATTTGGATTTGTGAGATGTCATGTGTTGTTTCCCTTTCAGGAATGCAACACAGTTTTCTTTGTAAAAAAACTCCATTTTAGGCAAACCACGTACCAAGTTATTTTTAGCCAATTTATTCATTGTCTTAAAATTTACATGACACATATGTTTATGCCACATTGTTGACTCATCACTATCAGCTTTGGAAAGAAAGCATGATACTTCACCCATTGGGAAAGCATTGTTCATATCAAGCTTGTACATATCCCCTTTCTAAGGAAATCTAAGAAGCACCAATTCCAGTGGAATGGTCATCCCTGGTTTGAGGATAATGCACTCATGTTCTGTGAAAAGCATCTGGTGCTTTTGATCACAGAATTGAGAAACACTTAACAAATTGTGTTTAAGCTATTTGACAAAGTGAACTTTGTCAACCTTTAACTTACCATTGGATATACTCCCTTTGCCAGAAATATATCCTCCGGCCTCACCTCCAAATTGGACAGGACCTCCATCATAGTTCTGAAACTGTTGAAGGAGAGATATGTGCCCTGTCATGTGCCTGGAGCATCCACTGTCTACAATCCAGACATTGTTGTTCTTGTCATATGGATATCCCTGCACATAAGATGAGATTGTTAGTTTTGATTGGAAACCCAATCCTTGCTGGTCTTGGGTTCTTCTAAGGATAATGACATAATTGAACCAAAAGATATGCATGGGGGGTTCAATAGATGTCTTTGAAGAAGAGGTTTGGGCTGCAACATCTTCCTTGATCTTCCAGTCCATCCTTTGGTTGATCTTGAAGGATGAGCTTGTAGAAGCTTTTGCAGCATGGCCTTCTTCCGAAGCTTCTTTCTTTTCGGAAAAAGCCTTCACCACCTTTTCTTCTGAAGCAGTCTTCTTCTGGGATGGTTTCAAGGGAATCTTCTTGTTCCGAACATTAGTAGCTTTTGCTTCTGAAGCCATTTTCCCTTCGGAAGAAAGAGTTTCTTCCGAAAGCAACCTTGCTTCAGAAACCAGCTTTCCCTTCTTCATCACTTGAACCGTTTGAAAAGGTCCAAATGTGAAACCTACCCTGACTCCTTCTTTCCTAACATTATTTGCATAATGTGTGCTTGTAGGATTGTAGTAACAATCTTTAGACATGTGGTTTTGCAGACCACACATTATGCATGCAATGTTAGCCTTTTGGGAATGTGAGGGTTGCTGTTTCTTGGGCTTTTTCTCTTCATGAGCAACCTTTCCCTTCAACTTTTGATCCTTTGGTATGACAGGTGTGTTGGTATTACACTCCTTTCCTGAATCAGAAGTACCTAACACTTGGAATCCAGCTGAGATAAAAACACCTTTCTGCTTTGGGTCAATCTTCAGCTTAGAATCAGCCACTTTCTTGGCAGTTCTTCTAGCAGCTTTAGCTCTGCTTCTTCTGGCCTTAGTGGTTAGGATTTGATCCTCATTGAGAGAGATGGGTACATCTACCTGTTCCTCCCCTGTGGTGGCTACTATTGTTGCTTCATCCTTCAACTCTAGTGAGGAAGGGTCGGTAGTTAGAACCTCTTGCTCCTCAGTACCACATTTAGGTTGTCTAATAGACTCATAAGAGTGTGATGGAGCAATTTCATTGGTTCCCAACCCTCCTTTGTTCTGATAACAGAGTTTGGAGTGGGAGGATGATGCAAGAATAGCTTGGAAGTTCTGCTCAGAAATAGCATGCTTCCTGGCCTGAGCCTCAACAGTGACAAGTTGGGCTTGAGCCTCAGACAGTTTGGATATCAGATCCTTGATTTAAGTCTTGTAGTTGGTGTGTTCATGTTTTAAAAGAGACACAGTTTTCTCTAACTCCTCTATTTTCTTTTGGTAGTCAGATTCAGCTCTCTTAAAATCAAATTTTAAAATATCTAAAGACTCAATATCAGATCCGATTTCCATATTGTAATCCTGATAAAGTTTAACTTTAGCTATACAGGTTGGAGTACAAAGATGTTCATATACCTAGGCATCGTCTGTTCCGGCCATGAGAGCTTGAGTAGGAGTCACATCCTGTACCATGAAGCTCCAGTCAACTTCTTGAGCCATTACAACTATTTCAGTTGACTTTTTAGTGGGCTTTGAGGTTGAGGGATGTGTGGAGGCCTGTGGGGTTCCTGGATTGGTCTTGGGAGCCTTGCATTCCCTTGCAAAGTGACGAGTTGGTTACAGTTGTAACACTTTGCTTTGGTCTTGTCAAACCCAAACTTGCTCGTAGTTGGGTTTTGAGGGAATTGCCTTCTAGTTCTCTTAAAGAACTTCTTCATTCTATAAGATAAAAGAGCCATCTGTTGGACAATGTCCACATACTCTACATCGTCTGGATTAAAACACTCAAGATCATCAAAACAGTATTGAAAATCACCGGAGTGTCCACTTCCTGAGACAAAGGCACAACTTTCCTGAAAGGAATTGTGTTGAGCCTATTGAGACCTTTGAGTCTCAGAAAAAGTGATGTGTGGTCCAGCAGCTATTGGTAGGTCAGTTAGTGCTGAGGTTATGGGGGTATTGAGCATTCAGCAATCATTAAAGCGTTGCTAGCAGGAAGACTCATGGGTCTACTTGTTTGGTGGCCCTTCTTACTCTCCATCTCTAGGTGATATCCATCAAGGTTGCCGTAGAGTTCAGTCATAGTAAGAGTGTTCAAGTTTTCTTTTCTCTTGATAGAGACACAATAGAATCTCCACTCGTTTGGAAGAGCACTCATGAATTATCTAGTAAGATCTCTAAGTTTGGGAGTGATCTTCACAGACTGAAGAGAAGAAATAAGATCCATGTACCTGAAGTACTACTGGCTGAGGGTCTCTCCAGCAATATGAGTGAAGTTCTCGAACTGTTGCTTTAGTGAGTCCTTCTTGGAGTCGTTGGAGTTTGCATACATCTGAGCAAGTGCATCAAACAATTCTTTGGCAGTCTTACAATGCTCGAACCCCACCATAATGGAGTTCGGTATTGCATTCATAAGAATGGTCATAGCATTGCTGTCAATGTCCATCTTCTTTCGATCTTCGTCAGAATAATCTTCAACAACTTTTTCTATCATGGCACCGTTTCCACCATGTGATGCCACCTTTGGCTTATACGGGCCGTTGACAATGGAGTTCCACATTTTGCTGTCTTGGTATCTGATGAAGCCTTCTATTCTTCTGCTCCAAGACCTGAAATTTTCAGGAGTAATGATGGGAGCCTTTGTCATAGTTCCCATCTCTAATTTGGATTTGTTAAGGGCCATTTTGAGTGATTGAGTTATAGGGAGGAACGAAAAACAGGTTGATTTGGATGGTTAGATCATGCAATCAAGAGCCTAAAATGCTCTGATACCAATTGCAGGATCGGTTAAAGTCACTTACACTTTGTTTTTTTCTCAAACTCATTTGAATAACACTCGGATAAAGATAGAATCAATAAGAGTTGAACACAATATAGTAAGTAATAAGGAACACAAGAAGTAATTTTCAAGGTACTTTATATATTGCTTCTCAACTCAAATATTACAAGACTCTTAAAAGCAGTGCGTAATGAGTTACAATGAGAACCTATATATAATACTACCTATAGCCAGATATACTTTGACACCTGTAGGAAGACTCATGGGTCTGCTTGTTTGGTGGCCCTTCTTACTCTCCATCTCTAGGCGATATCCATCAAGGATGCCGTATAGTTCAGTCATAGTAAGAGTGTTCAAGTTTTTTGTTCTATTGATAGAGACACAGTAGAATGTCCACTCGTTTGGAAGAGCACTCATGAATTTTCTAGTAAGATCTCTAAGTTCGGGAGTGATCTTCACAGACTGAAGAGAAGAAATAAGATCCAAGTACCTGAAGTACTGCTGGCTGAGGGTCTCACCAGCAATATGAGTGAAGTTCTCAAACTACTGCTTCAGTGAGTCCTTCTTGGAGTCGTTGGAGTTTGCATACATCCGAGCAAGTGCATCAAACATTTCTTTGGTAGTCTTACAATGCTCGAACCCCACCATAATGGAGTTCGGTATTGCAGTCATAAGAATGGTCATAGCATTGTTGTCGATGTCCATCCTCTTTTGGTCTTCATCAGAATAATCTTCAACAGCTTTTTCTATCATGGCACCGTTTCCACCATGTGATGCCACCTTTGGCTTATATGGGCTGTTGACAATGGAGTTCCACATTTTGTTGTCTTAGTATCTGATGAAGCCTTCTATTCTTCTGCTCCAAGACCTGAAATTTTCAGGAGTAATGATGGGAGCCTTTGTCATAGTTCCCATCTCTACTTTAGATTTGTTAAGGGCCATTTTGAGTGAGTGAGTTATAGGGAGGAGTGAAAAACAGGTTGATTTGGATGGTTAGATCACGCAATCAAGAGCCTAAAATGCGCTGATACCAATTGCAGGATCAGTTAAAGTCACTTACACTTTGTTTTTCTCTCAAACTCACTTGAATAACACTCGGATAAAGATAGAGTCAATAAGAATTGATCACAATATAGTATGTAATAAGGAACACAAGAAGTCATTTTCAAGGTACTTTATATATTGCTTCTCAACTCAAATATTACAAGACTGTTACAAGCAGTGCGTAATGAGTAACAATGAGAACCTATATATAATACTACCTACAGCAGGATATACTTTGATAGCAGCTGGGATCCTATAACTAAAGCCTATACTACAAGACTATAGTTTAAGGTATCTCAGATAAAGTCTTATCTGAGATATGGTAGTCAGGACATGTCCCTGACTTACCTTTTGTCACCAACTAAAGTTGGTAACTTGTACTATCACAAAAGGTGAACAGTGGAATAAAATATGGTAAACTACATGGCTCTTTAGGAAGATGCCATGCAGTATCAAAGGTCTGTAGCGGAGTGTCAGAGACCATACTTGTGTCCACTGGTTTATAACAGTGTCTTCTTAAGGTTAAATGGCTTCGGAAGAACAAGTACTTCCGAATCCACTTATACTTCGAAAGAGGCTGCTTCTTCCGAGGCTTGGGAACTTCTTCTTTTCTTCATACTTTGGAAGTTGTCTTCTGATTGTTCTTCTAAGACTTGATCTTCGGAAGCATGCTCTTGACTTCGGAAGTAGAGTTCTGTGTTCGGAAGTTGATCTTTTACTTTGTCTTTGGAAGAACTCTACAACATTCGGAAGTTCCACGCTAAGCTTCGGAAGCCTTTACATGTAGCACCAAAAAGTATCTAGGTGATTTGGTTTTGGTTGCACCAACCTTCTTCTTGATCCAACAAGATACTTATCTGTTTCTTTGTTCTTCCCGAAAGTAGTGTTGAGAAGTTTGTACAGATTATTCGTAGACATGAGATCCAGTCTGTCCCTCTGAATGATATGTACCCTCTGTTGAGTCCCTCTAAAGAGAGTTAGTTGAGCGGGGTTATAGTCATACTCCCATCTAACTACTGATTCTAATTCAGGGCCTTCCACTATTGGTAGATTGGCTTTGCATTTGATGGTTGACCTTTCCTTCTCTTCCTTCTCTCTCATCTTCAACTCATCTTCAATCTTGGCTTTTGCAGTTAGCTTAGCAAGATGAAGGCTACTCAGATGATTTCTGATGTGAGCAGCTATGTCTGAGTTGGAGGGATTGGAGAATGACTTCTCTGCTAACTTAGTAATATCAAATCCGCTAGAGTGTAGCAGGGAAGAGGAATTCAGCTTGTTGCTCTCTCCATTCTCTCTCTCCACAACAAAGTTCTGAGAGGCCTCATCAAACCTCCACTAGATAATCTTCTTTCTTGGCACAAAGGGCTAACTAGGAACCTTGTCCCCTTTCTTTGTATCCAGTAGAGTCACTAGCTTTCTTCTGAGCTTCTTCTCTTCATCATTTAAGGACTCAGAGTTGAGGCCAAGTAGTCTGGCAGCTTGGTCTAGTGTTCCTCTTGGGAGATCAAGGAATTGCTCTCTTGTGAGGGAATTTGAGGAGTTGTCACTATAAGTTAAATTTACAAATTCCTCCTCACATGAGATATTGCTCAAATATGTGCAGTTGATGAGCTTCCTCTTGATCTCCTTAAACTCTTCTAAGGAAAGAGGTCTGGATGGATAAGAGGATGACTTGGGCCATTGTTTGGTTGATGAGAATTGGGTTATTGGTAAGATTTTAGGGTTAAGAATGGGTAGTTTTGGTGGTTGTTTGGATTGAGTGGGTGAGGAAGTGGGTAAGGTTGATGATGTGGGTTCAGGAGTGTAAGGCATAGAGATTGGTTCAGTTTTGATAGGGAAAGGGAAGGGGATAGGTTTGGATTGAAGTTGTGGCAGTGAAGAAGGTGTGAAAGTAATCCCATGTACTCTTTTGTACATCTCTTTCCTTCTTCCTAAGTGTATGTCAACTTTGATCTCACTAACAATACGCTGTAGAGTTTATATGGACATGGATCTAACCTGCCTGCCTGAGAAGCCATGGGCCCTGAGATAGTCTTTCATCTAGGCTTTGTCCCTAGACTTCTTCAAGGCTGAAGCTCAGCATCATCTTCCTTTTTCTTTCTCCCCTTCATCCTCTCCCTGGAAACCCTCTTTCTTTCCTTCTCCATTTGATCCTGTTCTTTATTTACCAGCCACAGGATCGTGTCATTGTTATGTGGAGCAAATTCCTTAAGAGAGAATCCTCTTGAGTTCAGAATGGCTATTCTCTCACTCCTAAGCCTTTGATTAGCTTCCTCTTTCCTTAAGTTTTCTTCTTCCAAAGCCAATCTTCTTCTTTTAATAACAGGGTTTCCTTTTCCAATTCAATCAGCTCCTCTAATGGTAAGAGGAGCACTTCTTCACTTGCAACTCCTATCTTGACAAGTATGTCAATTACTTCCACTATTTTCTTGTTATTAACAGCCTCCTGGTTGGCTACAGTTGCTTTACTACTAGTAGCTAGTAGTTTCCCAGAGGGTAGTCTCCCCTTTCTTTACAATTTCTCCAACCATACCTCCTCTAGCAGTTCTTCCTTAGTCAGCTTCCTTTTTCCTTTGACATTTTTGGAAGTTTTAGACCTTGGAGGTTCTTGTGTAGAGGATTTAGCCTTTTGAGTGGTTGCTAGAGCATGAGGTGATAATAGTGATTGAGTGATGGGTAACTTGAGAAAGTCCTTACTATTCACCTCAGATGCTATCTCCAGGATTGCATCGGTGATGATAAGATCATCGGATGAGGAGACGAGTCCTTCCACAGCTTCTATCTCAACTTCGGAAGATTGAAATTGTTCTTCCACAACTTTGACTTCTGCTTCAGGAGTCTGTGGTAATACACTCTCTGTCCTAACTATTTTGGTTATTGGGCCATCAGTTTACATTTCCCTTTCGAAATTAATTTCAGGTTCCATGTAGACCTTAGGTTGACCAACTTCCTCAAAAGTTGTAGAGGGTGTATTCAACCTCTAAAGCTCTTCAGCTACAAAGTAGGCCATAAAGATATCTAGACCTGGCTATCACATAGAAGATCCCATGAGAAGCAAGGTTAGAAACCTGTTATCTATTAGCATCCTAGGATCCACTTGTATGGTAACTAGAGGAGGCTCAGGGAAGATATATGAGTGTTGAGAGGGATATCTTGAAGAGAGCTTTGAGATAACTGAGCACATGGACACCGTGGGTGTTTATCTATGAACATTCTCCCCTTTTTTGGTAGCATCATCTTGAGAGCTATGTGTGCTAGAGGAAGAAGTCAGGGAGACCTGAACTGGTACATGCCTAACAGACCTCTCAATATGTTTCTCAACTAGTTTAGCCCTGATATCGTCAATCTCAAGTTGCTGAGTGGCGGACCTACTTTCTAAAGTCATAACCCTGAATTCAAGGTTTGAGACTTTAGTGAGTAGGTCTTGAATGGTGAGTTTCAGTCTTCCCTCATCTTTATAAGAAGAATCATGGGGAGATGAGGTAACATACCTTGTATGTTCATCTTCATTACCAGAAGTGGTTTCTTGGCACCCTGGTTTCCTATGCATAATGATGTCTCTTTCAGAGTAATCAGAATGCTTGGTTGCCATAGATTCAGTCTCAGCAATGTTACCACTGACCTGAAGGCTCATCGAGGCCCTATATTAGTGGCAGTTGAATCTACATGAGTCCCCTCCACTCTAGTGAGACTCACCTCAGTTTGGATATGTTGATGGGGGCTAGAGATCAGGGGTCTCCTTGGGCTTAGTTGATCCTTTAATGGGTGTTATGGATCAACTTCATTAATGTGAATAAACATGAACTCTTCCTCAGATCCTGTAAATAGGTTGGAGAAAGCTATGGCATTTATTCCTAATAACCCGAGACTTTGATCAATGTCTAATGGCATTGAGCCTTTGGTGGGGTTGTCCCTTTTTGGCTACTAAGGGGAGTATAGAGACTCACCCTGAGAGCTTTTAGGTTGGGATTTGGGCTCATAGGATTGAGACTGAGGAGACTCAATACCCATATTGAGGTTAATTGTGAAGGAATGTGGGACCTCAGGCTGAGTGGGAGCCCATGTTTCCACTATAGCCTTTTTGGGTATAACAAGGGGAACCTGTTCAATCAGAGGATATTGAACAAGTGTTCGTTTTTTACGTCTCTAGTAGGTGATCTTGATGGGTGGAGATGATAGATTTGGCAATGTGAGGGTAGTTGCTGATATGGGTTTATCGCGTGTGGGGTTAACAGGGATGTCACTAGGATCCATTGGCTCAATCATACCTGGAAGAAGTTCAGTATGTCTTCTAGTGAAATTGGTGGACACTTTCTTCAAAACTTTGAAGATGGTCGGCCTCATGTGAGGGACAGTCAAAGCAGCTACACAAACAAGCTGACTTTGGTCCAACTCACAGTTAATTACGTGATGAAAGAACCTGGGATACATGAAGAATGTGTCCCTCTGAGGTTCCCCATAAGGTTAGTCAGCACAAACTTTGATTAGTTAAAGCAGAAGCTTTTCACTATTTCATGAACTATGCACCCTAGTTCATATGGGATTTGATCCCATCCCCCAGACTTGTTTGATAAACAATGGAGAACAACATGCAGCAGGAACTTCCAGTTGTAGGAGAAATTAAACTTGTAGACAGTAGACCTGCTTACATATCCACCATAACCCATCAAGGTCTATGTATCATCCTATTCTAACTTAGGAAATTCAGTAGGAGCGCCCTCATCATGAAGCTCCAGATGCTCCCTGATGATTTGTTCAGAGATGACCAACTCCTGACCACAAATGCTCGACCTTATAACCCTAACTTGATTTAGGGTTTCGGTATGACCATTGGCGCAAAACTCCTCCATTTGGTTCAGATGAAGGGTGGGGTTTACAGTCAAGGCAGTATAGTAGGTAGATTGGGTAAGAAAATAGATGATTTCAGAGAAGTCAGCATCCCTGTATGAATCCAGAAGTGCAACTTGATTGTGTTGAGGGTTTAGTGTCATTGTGAGAAAGAGCAGGGGAAACAAGTTTGAATCGGAGAAGGTTGGAATGATAAGTGCTTTGGGTAGTAAGAGTTACTTACTTTCGAATGTAAATAAATTTACTTCCGAGAGTAAGAAGGTGTTCCGAATGAAGAAGTTTTCAAGCTTCGGAAGTAGTGAGATATACTTCTGAGACTATAAACTCTTCGGAAGATAGAGCTTGAACTAAGGAAATTGCCTTTAGAAGATAATGAAGAATTCTTCTGAGGGTAATATTCTCTTCAGAAATACTCACACTTAGTCAATTTTGAAGAATAACCTTTTGTAACAGGGCTTAGATTGTATTTGACAGAAGATATGACACATTTTAAAAAGGTTTTCAAATGAGATATATTAGTCAATATTTATCATCCCAATAGCCGTAATAAGATATTTTAATCTTTATTCATCAAAAGCTTTGGTGAACAAACCAACATATTGTTCATTTGAGTCAACTTTGACTAGTTTAATCAAGTTTTTCTCATGAATATCCCTAATGAAATGGTACCTAATGTCAATATGCTTTGTCTTAGAGTGCTTCATTGGATTTTCAGTAATGTAGATTGCACTCTTATTGTCAATATGTATAGGATTACTCATGAAGTTTAATCCATAGTATATCATCTGATTTTGAATCCACAATAGCTGAGCACAGCAACTTGCAGCAGCAATGTATTCAGCTTTGGTAGTAGATGTTGAGACACAAGATTTCTTCTTGCATTGCCATGAGATTATCCTTCAACCAAAAAATTAACATCCTTCTGATGTGGATTTTTTGTTGATATTGCAGCCACCATAGTCACTATCCGTATAGCCATAGAGATTGAAGTTGGAGTTCCTAGATGAGGCACCTTTGGAGCAGCCTGATATCTTACACATATGCATGTAGCAAACATAATATCATGCCAGCTTGCTATGAGATACATCAGAGACCCAATAATTTCTCTATACTGATTTTGATAAGTATCCTTCCCCTCAGAGTCAAGGCAAAGATTGTGGTTTCTGAGAATATGTATCTTGGCTGACTTAGAATCTTTCATCTCAAATATTTCTAAGAAATCATTGACATACTTAGATTGATTGACAAAGAACCCTTCCTTTATTTGCTTTATCTTAATTCCAAAGAAAAAGTCCATTTTTTCCATAGAACTCATCTCAAACTTTTTCTTTATAATGCTCTCAAAGTCTTTACACATTTGATCATTTGAGGAACAAAATATGATGTCATCAACATAGACTTGTATGAGCAGAATGTCTTTCCCAAAATTCCTTATGAAAAGAGTCTTATCAATGGTACCTTTAGTGTAGCCATTCTTCAGAAGAAATTGAGACAAGGTCTCATACGATAGCCTAGGTGCTTGGTGCAGCCCATATAGAGCTTTTATCTAGCTTGCACACATAGTTGGGGTGTTGTGGGTCTTCAAATCCTAGAGGCTGGCACACATAGACTTCCTTATCTATATCCCCATATAGAAAGGCACATAAGCAGGGAAGATCCTAACTGCCTCAAGTCTTGCAATAAGTGCAAAACACCAGTATAATCATTTCCTTCCTCTTGAGTGTATCCTTGAACTACCAGTATTGCCTTATTCTTGATGATCAATCCTCTATTATCTCTCTTGTTTCTGTAAACCCATTTGGTGCTTATAGGTAGCTAACCGGATGGTAGCGGACAGAGGTTCCAAACCTTTTGTCTTTTGAATTGAAGCAATTCCTCTTGCATTGATTCAACCCAGCTACTATCTTTCAAGGCATCTTATACCTTCTTGGGCTCCATCTGAGACAAAAAGCATGAGTACAAACAAACATTACCTTTATGAGATTGTCCCCTGGTTCTCACACCTTCAGAGACATTCTCAATGATGTTTTCAGCTGGATGAGTGTTATGAATCCTAAGCATTGGAATTACATCCAGTTGAATGGATAAATCTAGATTTGAGAAGTTTGGCTCAAGATTTTGAACACTTGGTCCCTCTGATGTTTCACACTCATTCAGTGAGGACTGATTGAATGAAGGAGAAATAACATCAGCATCAATTGGCTGAGAAGTAGTATTAAAAGTTGTTTGTTACTTCCATCAGCTTGGTGTTGTATGTTATCAACTGATGAGTTATTAGACTTACTAGACTGGTAACTGTTTGAAGCTCCACTGGTTCCCAAAATGGTCATTATGTCAGATCTACCAATGGTGGGAGCTTGAGGTTCAGAGACTCTTAGAGAACTTGGAAGAGGTCTGGGTAACTCAAATAGCTGGTCTTCATCAGAATCACTTTGAGTACCTATTCCAGCTAAAACATTCTCACAAGATGGTTTAGAATAGTTTGAAAACAATTCTAAATCAAAAAGTGTGCTCATTTAACAACAATGTTGGATAATTCCTCAAATTGTTGATTTTTAATGTTATAGACTCTATAAACAAATATCCAACAAAGATAGCATAATCTGACTTCTCAGCAAATTTTGCCAAGTTGTCCTTTGTGTTAAGTATGGTACACCTGTTCCAAAGGACCCTAGAAAGCCAATGAACGGTGGCCTCTTGTTCCATAGCTCATAAGGGATTTTTCCATGTGGCTTGACAATGAGAACCCTATTCTACACATAGCATACAGTGTTGACTGCCTCTACCCAGAATGTTGGAGGTAGTTTTGAATCAGCTAACATGGTCCTAGCAGCCTCAATTAGTGTCCTATTCCTCCTCTTAGCAACACCATTTTATTGAGTTCTAGGAGCACTGAATAGTCTGGTAGTCCCTTTTGAGTTATAGAATGAGTCAAGAACTTGATTTTTAAACCCAGTCCCTTGATCATTCCTAATTATCTTTACCTTGTCATCAATTTGATTCTGAATTTTAAGAATAAAAGATTTTAAAGTTTTAGTTGTTTCATCCTTAGTTCTTGAAAAAAAGACCCATGTAAATCTTGAAAAATCATCAACGATCACAAGGCAATATGATTTCCTTCCAATGCTCATTATACTTGTTGGACCAAATAAATCCATGTGCAATAAGTGTAATGGGGTGGTGATAGAGTTAACTTCTTTGGATTTGTGAGAGACTCTATGTTGCTTTCCTTTCAGGCAGGCTACACAGTTGTCTTTACAGAAAAAAATCTTTTTAGGCAGACCATGTACCAAGTTATTTTTAACCAATTTATTCATTGTTTTAAATTTCACATGACACATACATTTATTCTATAAGGTAGATTCATCAGCATTAGCTTTGGAAAGAAAGCATGATATTTCACCCAATGGGGAAGCATTGTTCATATCCAGCTTGTACATATCCCCTTTCCTGGGAGATCTAGGAAGCACCAATTCTTGAGAAATTATCATCCCAAGTTTGAGGATGATGCACTCATGCTTTGTGAAAAGCATTTGATGCTTTTGATCATAGAATTGAGAAACAATTAGGAGATTGTGTTCAAGTTGTTTGACAAAATTCACTTTGTCGACACTTAACAAGCCACCGGATACACTTCCTCTGCCTGAAATGTATCCTCCAGCCTCACCTCCAAACTAAACACGACCTGCATCAAAATGTTAAAATTGTTGAAGTAGAGATCTATTCCTGGTTCTGTGCCTGGAGCATCCACTGTCCACTATCCAAACATTATTGTTCTTGTCTTGTGAATGTCCCTGCACATAAGGTGAAAAGTTAGTTTTCATTGGAAACCCAAGCTTGGCTGGTCTTGGGTCTTCCATTGATGATGAAATAATTGAACCAAAATGAATGGTAGAGGGTTCAATTGATGTCTTTAAAGAGGTAGGTATGGTTGCAGCATCTTGTCTGATCTTCCATTCCATCCCATGGTTGATTAGTTTTGATGAGCTTGTTGAAGCTTGAGCAGCATGACTTTCTTCCGAAGCTTCTTTGTTTTTCGGAAGAAGCATTCACTACCTTCTCTTCCGAAGTAGCATTCTTCTCGAAAGGTTTTGAGGAAGCTCTCTTGTTCTTTTGAGCTTTCTTTGGCTTAACTTCCAAAGCCATTTCCCCTTCGAAAGAATGAGTTTCTTCCAAAAGCAACTTAGCTTCAGAAACCAACTTTCCTTTTATCATCACTTGAACCATGTGATAAGGTCCAAATATGAATCCTTCCTTGGTTGCTTCATTTTTAACATTATTTGCATAATGTGTGCTTGCTGGATTATAATAACAATCTTTAGCCAAATGGTTTTGCAAACCACACATTATGCATGCAATGTTAATCTTTGGGGATTTTAAGGGCTGAGGTTTCTTGATCTTCTTGTCTTCCTTTACAGCCTTCCCTTTTGACTTCTGATCCTTTGCAGGACAAGAGTGTTGGTACTACACTCCTTTCTGGAATCAGAAGTTCCTACCACCTGGAATCCAGCTGAAATGAAAACACCTTTTTGCTTTGGGTCAATCTTTAGCTTAGATTCAACTACCTTCTTGGTAGTTCTTCTGGTTGCCTTTGCCCAGTTTATTTTAGCTTTGGTGGATAGGGGTTCATCATCACTAGTAGAAATGGATTGATTTATCTATTCCTTCCCTGTGGTGGTCTCCATGGTTGCATTATTCTTCAACTCATGGGAAGGTGGGTCAGCAGATAGGACCTCTTGCTATTCAGTACCACACCTTGGTTGTCTAATAGACTCATAAGAGTGTGGTGGAGCGATTTCATTGATCCCCAACCCACCTTTGTTTTGGTAAGAAATTTTTGAGTAGGAGGATGATGCAAGAATGGTTTAGAAATTTTGTTCAAAGATAGCATGCTTCCTTGCTTGAGCCTCAACTATTACTACCTTGGCTTGAGCCTCAGTTAAATTGGATATTACATCCTTCATTTGAGTCTTGTAGTTAGTGTGCTCTTGTTTTAAAGAAGATATTGTTTTCTCTAACTCCTCAATTTTGTTTTGATAGTCAGATTCAGCCTTTTTAAAATCAACTTTTAAGATATTCAAGGACTCAATATCGGATTTAATTTCCATGTTATAGTCCTGGTACATTTTAACCTTAGCAATATAGGCTGGAGAACAGAGATGATCATATACCTTAGAGTTGTATGTTCCAGCCATGAGTGCTTGAGCAGGGATGACAACTTGTACCATAAAGCTCCAATCAACTTCTTGTGCCACAATAATAGTTTCAGTTGATTTTCCAATAGCTTTAGGTGTTGAAGGATGTGAGGAGGCATGAGTAGATCATGGGTTTGATTTGGGAGCTTTGCATTCTATTGCAAAATGGCCCAACTGGTTACAATTGTAACATTTGGCCTTTGCTTTGTCAAACCCAAACTTACTTCTGGTTGGGTTTTGAGGGAACTGCCTTACAGTTCTTTCGAAGAACTTCTTTGCCATGTAGGTTAACAAAGGCATTTGTTGGACTATGTCCATGTATTTCACATCATCTGGGCTGAAACAATCCAGATCTTCAAAACAGAACTTAAAATCATTAAAGTGTCCACTTCCTGAGAAAAAAACACAGCTGTCTTGAAAGGGACTAGGTTGAGCCTGTTCAGACCTTGGAGTTTTAGGGAATGTGATGTAAGGCTTAGAAGAGTTGGATAGTTGCTGGGGATATGTCAGGTACTGCTGAGGTTAAGGGGGTCTTGAGCCTTCAACAACCAAGAGAGCATTGCTAGCAGGAAGGCTTGAAGGTCTTCTTCCTTAACAACCACTCTTGTTCTCCATCTCTACACGGTATCCATCTAGAATGCCGTATAGCTTAGTCATTGAGAGGGTGTTCAGATTCTCTGTCCTCTTGATGGAGACACGGTAAATGTCCACTCATTGGGGAGTGCACTTATGAATTTCCTTGAGAGGTCTCTCAATTCAAAAGCTATTCTCACAGATTGAAGGGAAGAGATAAGATCCATATACCTGAAGTATTGCTAGTGCAAGGTCTCTCCAGTGATATAAGTAAAGTTCTCGAATTGTTTCTTCATTGAAACTTTCTTTGAGTCGTTGGAGTTAGAGTACATGTGGGTTAAAGCATCAAACAGCTCTTCAGCTATCTAGCAATTCTCAAACCCCACCATAATGGAGTTGGGAATTGCAGTCATCAGAACAGTAGTAACATCTTGTATTTTTTGTTAACTAAAAGTTAATTTCTTTTATTCTTATTAAGGGTTATTATTGTCATTTATGAAACGTATGGGTTAATTACGCTTATTTATTTGTTTTCTTTAATTCATTTTAGTTTAGGTGTGCATAATAATGAATAATAATAACTATAATATTAATAATAATAATAATAATGAAGATGATGATGATGATGATGATGATGATGATGGTGATGATGATGATGATGATGATGATGATGAAGGTGATGATGATGATGATGATGATGATAATGGTGATGATGGTGATGATGATGGTGATGGTGATTTTGATGGTGATGGTGATAATGATGATGATGATGATGATGATGATGATGATGATGGTGATGATGGTGATGGTGATGGTGATGGTGATGGTGATGGTGATGGTGATGGTGATGGTGATGGTGATGGTGATGGTGATGGTGATGGTGATGGTGATGGTGATGGTGATGGTGATGGTGATGGTGATGGTGATGGTGATGGTGATGGTGATGATG
>BJCM01275194.1:0-41850 GCA_018326385.1 Flaveria bidentis | reverse complement strand
TTCGAACACCTAAATCCAACAAATCACACACACAATCGAACATACGACACACATAAGCACATAATCGACACCAGAACTCAATAAAACACATAAACCTTCGAATCCCTACCTTGAATCCGGCCTTCTCCTTGTTCCTCTTCGAGTCCCGACAGCACTCTTCTCCTCTCTGAAATTTCGTCTGAAAAAGGGCGTGATAGGGGAGAGTGGGCGGCCATGCCTTCTTTTAACACCCACTCTCTGTACCGTTTGTCCTTTTTACACTCTTAGCCCCTCATCTTGGACTAACTTTACATTTGCCACCTTTATTATTCCTTTATTGTCTTCTCTTAAATTTCCGGGTGTTACATTATGGTTTTAACTTCTTGCATACACCAATTCACATTGACAACATAGCAACTGTTTTCATAACAAATAATCTAGTTCAACACTCAAAAATAAAACACATTTAAATTAGATATCATTTTTTGAGAGACTGTACTGAAAAGGGGTTAATCAAATTAATTCAAGTACCCATTGAAAATCAATTGGCAGATTTATTTACTATGGCATTTGAACCTGGTAGGTTTGAATTCCTGGTTCAATCAATTGGCATGATTAACCTTGAGAAAAACCAATCAAAACATCAAAAACAAGTCAAAATATTAAAAAAACACAAAAAGAAGTCAATTTTATGAAGAACAAAATATCATTGGGAAATGATATAATTACAGTCGTTATATCATTCACTGTGCTTAATTTCGAAATTTGAGAGACTGTCATGACTTACCAGATATGTTGGTAGGCTCAACCTGGAAGAGAAGATACATGCAATGATGAATTAAAATCTTATTCAATAGTGAAACACTCATCACAAAGTACAGGTATGTATTGGCTAATCTGAATGCATGTGTGTGTAGTAACCTAAACACACCATGTAATGATACTTTATGAATCTCTTTCACCCACATCAAGTTTCATTTTTGTTTTGTTGAGCAAAGACCTGATGAAACAAGCACATAGTGCAGATGTACTGATCCAAAAGATTCCTAATGAGGAACACTTCGGATGAATCTACACAAGCAATACATTCCAAGTGAATGAACAAAAGAATCCTATCATGGATCACCTTCCAAAGTGAAGTGAAAGGAATCCCAATGTGGATCATCTTGAAAAGGATCAAAGTAAAAGAATCCCAATGAGGATCAGTGAAAATGAGGTCTCATAAATTAAGTAACCTGGTAATGAAAGTTGTGACAAAGTTCTACCATGCATTGTATAAGGATGGTTGATAATTCCACGCTTCTGTGTGTGAGGTACATTTTGAATAACTAAATCAACCAAAAACATGATAAATATCACTTGCATCAAAATATCAACCTGGTATGAGTTTAAGAGGACAAACATACCTTCAATCATCAAGTTCATAAACATGTCCATTTTATCATAAAGGATGCACATGTGTAATGAAAGACTGATATGATCCCAACAAAAGATATACTTCTTCTCATTATTAATAATCAAAATTATACATAAAAGTTTTTTAATCTTGAAAGTTTCTATCCAGATGTGGACATAAACTTTAGGGGGAGTAATTTAAAAATTTTGCTTAAGTCTATATAGATTCTTAATAGCTTATTAAATTACTTTCTTAAGAATTAAAACAAAACAAAAAAATACATGTGTTGGTGCAGAAGTTATACCATAGTATATTAGCCTATCCAGAGTTTTGGAAGCATGAAAAGTCTAAGATTAGTCAAACAATAGAAAACTTGTATCACTTCTGACATACAGGTTAATCCAAGCAAGAATTAACAACTCCAACAACAGTAAACAACTTCATAAGAGACAAATTTAATCAAAGACAACCTTCATAACATGAAAAAAAATCAAAAGCAAAAAACATTAAGTTTTGATTAAGTTCAAAATTTAATGCGGGTAAGTGCATGGGTAAATGCGGGTGAAGGTAACCCATGCATGTAACCAATGCGGGTAACTGTTTGAAATAGATAAACCAATGCGGATAAAGTTTTACTCTACCACATTTGAGTAAAACATGAAAAGTTGATTTAAAAATCTATGCGGACAAAGATTTGTTCTACTGCATTTGTTTTACATTTCACAATACTTTTTATGTAATTTTAAAATGAATAAACAAGTGCTCAATCTCTTCTGTCACAAAGGATGATGATCATGTAAATGTGGAAAATTAACTCTGCCACATTTGCAACTGTAAACAAATGCTGACACCATTTTGATCACACGCATTTGCTACAACACACAAATGCTGGCAAACTTTGTTCATCAGCATTTGCTACAGTGAAGAAATGCGGGATGTGAAAAACCTAAGTATCTCTACTCCGTATTTGCTATAGTACACAAATGTTGACGAACTTTGTTCTTCCACATTTACAACAGTAAACAAATGCAGATAGTGAAAGTACTTACAATTTTCACTTCCGCATTTACAACAGTAAACAAATGCGGATAGTCAAAGTACTTAAAATTTTCACTTCCGCATTTACAACAGTAAACAAATGAGGATAGTCAAAGTACTCAAAATTTTCACTTCCGCATTTACAACAGTAAACAAATGCGGATAGCCAAAATACTTAAAATTTCCACTTCGGCATTTGCTACAGTGATTTAAAAAATCTGACCGCATTTGCTCTGGAACTTTTAGAGTCTTGTAAAATCCATTAATTGACTATTTAAAGGAAATTCAAAGGGTCCTAATACTTTTCAAATTTGAGAGATTCCATAGTGAGACGAGCGAAAAACCACTGTACATCCTCATGATCATCATCATCAACAACAACCAGAGATTTTAGTGCCTTCCCCTCAATCTGTTCTTATCTTTGATTCTAAGCAACAATAGTAATGAAAGAAAGGTGAAATTTCAAAAATATTTTGTGACCTAACTTTCAAACTTTTGAACTAAGATTTAACGATGAAGAACAACCAAAATCAGATTTATTCAAAGAAAAGTTATACATTTTCGATATCAATGAACATGCAAACTAAGAGGAATGCTACTCATCATGAAAAACTTCATAGTTGTGTTCATCATAAGAACAGAGCATGATGAAAACTGAAAATGTGAAACAATTCATGAAATAAAATCTAATAACTGGTTGATAATATTAATAATGCATTTACTTAAATATGAAAAACATAGAAACTGTGGTTGTTTATCACAAAATCACCATTTGATGTGACAACAATGAAACAGTAACATCAAACATTCATCTTTGACCATTAATAGTCAAACCAATGAATAGTGCATATACTTTCTCATCAAATCTAACTCATATGTCTTAAATGCAGATTAAATGGCTAATCTTACATGGAGCAAGCTCCATAACGTCAGTGGTTATTTGGACCCAGATATACCTAAAGCTGAAGGACTGAGAGACATGATCAGATTCATATCAACTACCAGAATAGATCATGCTATTACAGTCAGGCCCATCATCTATGAAAGATATATTAGATCATTCTAGAGTACTGCAGAAGTGACTGATGTGGAGGGTGAAAGGACTCTAGTGTGAAGAATTACTGATGATCTCTCTTTAACCATCACGAAACAAATTGTGAGACAAGGTCTACAGTTTGCTGATGAGGCCAATGCTCCCACTGTGTTAGAAGATGAAGAAATCACCACTTTCTTTGCAGAATTGGATATGAAGGTGGCTATGAGGGAAAGCAAATTGTAAAGGGGTTGGTAGATTTGCAATGGAGGTTTCTAATTCACCTCTTTCAGCATTGCTTATCTAAGAGGAAGATTAGTTGGAATGATATACCTATGATTACTTCCTCTGCCATATGTGCCTTATGCACAAAGAAACCTTTCAACATGCTTGCTTATGTATTCAATGGTCTAACCTCTAACATTCAAGAAGGAAGAAGGCATATGTTCTTAATGTATCCAAGATTTCTCCAATGTCTGATTAATAAAGCATTTCCTGATCTTGTACTTGAAGGACCAACTTTGGATATTCCTCATTATGATTCCAAATCCTATAAGTACATTAAGAAAAGAGATCCTAGAAATTATTACAGTGGAGCACACTCTCCCCTACTCCCATGGATGATTCAGCAGATTGAAGAACATGAGGCTCCTGTTGATGAGCCAATTCAGGAAGAAGCTCAAGCTTCTATTGAGCATATGAGGAAAAAGTTGAAGGATCCAGGACAGTGTCACCCCAGGAGGAGTTAGGGGGTGATCTTCACACTAGTCCTCATGATCATGATGTTGCATCTCCTTTATACCATCACCATTACCATCTCCCTATAAATCACCAACCACTTCAATTCATAATTCACCTATCCTATCACCAATAGCTCAACCAATCACATCTCCACCTAATCACTCTCCAAAATCACCACCTCATCACTCTCCTAAATCACCACCTCAAACATTCCCTACTAGTGCTGATCCAACTAAGTTTGGAGATTCCACCAGCTCATCTAAAGAATCCAAATCATCTTCGGATGAGGAGCATCAACCTGTTCAAATGTCTGTGAAGAAAACCACTTCTGAAGCTGCTCCTTTAGAGAGCTTTGCAGAATTTGGTATGAACAAACCATATGAAAAAGATGAATTGATTTCTGAGCTCATGCAAAAGGTTGGAAAGTTGGAAAGAGTACTGAACAGAAGAGCAAGCATCATTCAACATAGACTTCTTGAACTTGATGAAAAGCAGACTAAGTTGAAAGAGTTAAAAGAAAAGTATGAGGCTGAAAAGAAAGAGAAAGATAAGGAGATTAACAACTTAACTAATGCTCTTCAACAAGCAAGGGATGAGATAAGTGGTCACTTGGACACCTTATCCATTCAAACAATAGCCATGAAAGAACAAGAAGAACTAATTGAAGAGCAATATGAGATTATCATTAACTTGCAGAAACAAAATGAACTTTTGAACAAGAGAGTAACTAAACTCGAGATACTTATTGAAATCAAGATGGAAGCTGATCAGAAGTCAAGCAAGTAGATGAGCAAGAAACTGAACTTGAAAGCACTTTAGAGGAGAGTAGTGATGACTCTCCTCCTGATAAAAGAATGACATTCTCAAAACAAGCAGTAGAACCAAGAAAGGGAAAACAAGATAAATCTGGATTGGAAATAGTGGAATATTCAGAGGAATCAGCCAGCATGCATGCAGAAGAGGTTGAATTCAAAGATATGATCATTGCCTTGGACAGTTTTACATCTGAAAAATTCATTATTGATGATAAATTTTGGGATTTCATAGGTGACCAGAGGACTAGTACTGAACCGATAGTGGTCATTCCTCAATCTCCTTTCCCTTTGGAAAAGGAGTTGAGTATGCAAATAGTTTCTGCTGTATCTTTGACTGATGAACAAAAAGAAATAATTAGAAAGATATGTGAAGAAGAAAGAGAAAAGGAAGAAAAAGTTGTTGCTGCTTATAATCAAGAACAAACAAAGGCTGAAAAATTGCATGAGAAAGTTGAAAATCCTAAATCCTCATTTGGTACTTCAATACAAACATACACGAGAAAAAGGAAGTATCTGTTTGAGAAAGCTAAGGGAAAGAGACCTATGAAAAAAGAAGAGCTAGTAAAGAAAACCAAACAAGATGATCCTAGAAGTCTTGCCACAATAGCAGAATTCTTGGAAGAGCATGAGAAAGCTGAGGCTCAATTGAAGAAACAAGCTATCTTTATTGACCTTGAAGAAGGAGAGATTGAAGGAGGATATGTGGCTGATGAGCCTGTAATAGCTGATAGTCCTATACAAGAAGAGAAATTTGTGCATGAAATGGTTGAAAAGGCTCAAAGAGATGACCTTATGGTGAAAGCCATGTTCTTAATTAACCATGGATATGATGTTGATGAAGTCTTTAGCATGAGATATGAGGGAATGAAAGCAGAAGAGGATAAATTAAGTAAACAAATTGCTGGACCCCACCTTTGAAACTGAGTATGAGAGAAGTCTTTCTCAACAGGCTCCTATGCCCAAACAGTCAACCATGAAGAAATACACATCAACTCCTTAACCCCTATATCCGGATCCTTATAGCATATCTAATAAGGAAATGAAGGAGTACCTTTCAAGTCAAGGCTTCACAAGAAGAAAACTGGGGAATATGAAAACAAATTCACTAAGAGCTGCAACTATCAACCTGATTAATGAAAAGAAAGATAGGCTCCAGAAGTTAAAAGAATAAATCATCAACAAAAAGCCAAGATCTAGAATGTCAGCACAAGAAAAGCAACTAACACATCAAGATCAAGACTTTCTGGCACCTGTGCTTCATAAATACCCTAGTGGTTTGCTAAACCCTCCCAACTGAAACTTCAAGAAGGGTTAACCACTACAGAAATGATTAGAGGTGTGTCTACTCCAAAAGGCAAAATAGATCAGAAAATTATTGGATGGAAGTATGAGAAAATGTTTATGGTTAAAAGGATCTCCAGGCTGGTCCAATTCTTTACAGAGTACTCTGCTCTTGTAAATGCCCTGGAGACCCATGACTTAAAAGAACTAGCTCAATTAGAACTGATCAATCACTTAGCTATGTTCAGGGGTTATGAATTTGAAAACATACTCAAAGTGTTCAAATGAACTGATAACTTCAAATCATTAAAAGCCATATGCATGAGAAAAGATAGGTCTTTCATCAATCCCCTTAAGAAGAAGCAGACAAAACAAGCTAAGGAAGTTATGTTTCTTAAGCTAATAGTGAAACCAACAGAATCTTTAAAGAGAAAATTGGTGTCTGGTACCCATTCCTCCTTACCTATCTCAAATATGTATTATGATGAGAAAACTTATGAGATGGTCATTGAAAGAAAATGGGGAGGAGAGGAAGGTGCTGAAATAAGATTATTCAGTGGATATGAGGTAAGGTTGCTTGATGAATCTTACATCCATTACATATATACCAGACATTTTAGAGAAATAGCAACAAACTAGAAGAACAAGATATGCACATCTTTCTAAAATGTATCAAGCTGCTGAAAATGGCATATGATCGTATCATTGCCAAGAGAGATAAAAGAAAGAAGAAAAGGACCCCTTTGCAGCTTGGGAATATTGTTAAGTTGGTGGTTGATGTGGATGGAAGCTTATTAATTCACAGAGATGGGTTGTCTACAGTATATAACTGGGAACCTATTTCCCTTAAGAAATTACCACTAGAAGCCATATACAACATGAGCAAGATAAAGATCCATTTGCTAAGTAGGGAAAGGATGTCAGACGCAATAGACTTTGTTAACATGATAAAGGCTATTTTGGATCCAACTAAAGAAGCATTTTTTATGCCTCCACAAGACCCAGCAGAATCATCACAACCTCAATCACCACCCAAACATTGAAGAACATAGGCTGTATAATCCTTAGGAGGAGCATTGTTGCACCCTGAAAGGATCATACATGGCAATTCAATTGGTGAGTTGATGGTTATTCTGCTGAGATTCCCACAAGTCCAAGAATTAATGTGGATGAAGATCCTTCAGTAGAAGATCAAGTAATGGCTTACCGTATTTGTTAATGTGGATGGCAAAGAACAAATGCTGACAAGTGTTTGTTCTTCCGCAAATGCAAAAGACTAGAAGTAATGCGGACAAGATTATTTTCATCTGCATTTGCCAATGCGGAAGACCGGACAAGAATGCACACAAGTATTTGTTCATCTGCATTACCCAGTGCGGATGACCAACATACTAATGCTAATGATCAAGTGAAGAAATGCTGATCAAGTCCATCTCATCCGCATTTACCAATGCGGATGAACAAGAAGAAATGCAGATCAAGACTTAGACTTGTTCTGATATATAGGTCAGAGGTAGTTTAGTCATTTTGTAAAAAGGCATCTTGTCTACCTATAAATAGAATAGAAAACCTCATACATGAGGTGGCAGTTGATAGACAATTAGAATATATTTTGTCATTTACTCTCTAGGTGTATTATTACTTTTTTATGCTCAAATCCTAGCATTTAGTGTAATCAATTACTTTCATCAATACAAAAAGCATTTATGAGTATTTCTTCTGCATTGAATGTTTCTTGATTGTATGATTCCACCATCCAATCATTAACTCAATCATTATATTTGATCCTAAATGAGAATCCCAATCTTACTAGCCAGTCAATGTGAGTGAAGCCTTAAATGATGAGGCATGGGTCAGTGCAATGCAAGAAGAACTCCTACAGTTCAAGAAGTTAGGAGTATGGACCCTTGTGGACAAACCAAAAGGTGCTAAGGTAATTGGTACTAAATGGGTGCTGAAACGCAAGAAAGATGACCAAGGGGTCATAATAAGGAATAACGCTTGACTTGTAGTTCAAGGATTTCGACAAGTTGAAGGCATAGATTACAATGAAATGTTTGCACCGGTGGAAAGGATGGAAGCAATACGTATATTTCTAGCCTATGCATCCTACATGAAGATTAAAGTCTATCAACTAGACGTGAAGAGTGCATTCCTTCATGGTGAAATCCATGAGACGGTCTATGTCAGTCAACCCAAAGGATTTAAGGATCCTTATCATCAGGATAGAGTTTACAAACTGGACAAGGCTCTTTACGGGCTCCATCAAGCCCCTAGAGACTGTTATGAAAAACTCTCAACTCATCTTGTGAAACACGGTTTTCACAGAGGAGTGATAGACTATACATTGTTTATCAAAGAAAAAAATGGCGATTTACTACTGGTACAGATTTATATTGATGACATAATCTTCGGTTCCAAAAACGAAGAATTATGTAAAGAATTTGAATCTATAATGAAAGCAGAATTTGAGATGAGTGCCATGGCAGAGATGAAGTTTTTTCTCGACTTACAGGTGGATCAAACACCAAAGGGAATCTTCCTACATCAGACCAAGTATGTAGGAGATATCCTCAGTCGATTTGATATGGAGAATGCATTAGCAGTTAGAACTCCACTTGCCACGAACCATGACGTGGCTCCCAACGAAAATGGTGATCTAGTTGATGCCACCATGTACAAAGGAATGATCAGATCTCTCATGTACCTCACTGCCTCACGTCCTGATATCATGTACGTGACGTGTCTTTGTTCCAGATATCAGGCGAAACCAAAAGTAAATCACCTCATCGGGGTCAAAAGAATTTTTCGTTATCTGAAGGGTACTCCCACACTTGGATTGTGGTAACCTCATGATGATGACTTTGAGCTTAACGCGTATAGTGACTCGTATTATGGCGGTTGCAAAATGAATTACAAGTCAACATCAGCGGGATGTCAGTTCTTTGGTAAACGGTTAGTCACCTGGCATTGTAAGAAATAGACCTCTGTTGCTATGTCAACATGTGAAGCTGAATACGTTACTGTTGTAGGTTGCTGTTCACAAATCATCTAGATTCAATAGCAAATGCGCGACTACGGTTTGCAATTTTCTAACACCCCTATTTTTGTTGATAATTCTGCTGCTATTGTTGTCACCAAAAATCCGGTCCAACACCCTAAAACTAAACACATCGGTATTAAATATCACTTTATACGTGACTGTTTTGAAAAGCACTTATTCGATGTTGTTAAAATAAATACGGATTTTCACCCTAAAACTAAACACATCGATATTAAATATCACTTTATACGTGACCTCTACACTAAAGCATTTGATAAAACTAGGTTTTTATATCTTTTAGAGGTTAATGGCATGAAAAAGAAAAGTGACGTGATTCTAGAAGAAGAAAGTGCATAGTCTGACATGGTTTAATTTTGTTTTATATTTTATTTTATTTTCTTTTATTTATTTTTCTGTCTATTAAAAATCCAAAAACACAAAAAGATTATTGGTTTTAGAATTTTAGGGGGATAATAGGTTAATTTAGTATTAAATTCGTTTAATATTTAATTACTTAAAAAACGAGAGAGGAGGGCAGCTTAGCTAAAAGAAATAAAATCAAATCTGTGATTCTGATTCAACGTTTATGGAAAATGATAGTACACAGGGAACAAATTGGTTGGTACTTTAAAAGATTTTAAATGATAAAGATATAAATTCAAAGCATAAGTATTAGAAGTCTAAGCAAAATAAAAGGAAAAATGATAGTAAAACTAGTCTGCTACATGATAACATAGAGAAAGTAGACCTATAAGTTGCTAGTTCATTATATGATATGTCGGTAGATTCAACACAATATATGAGTAGATCTCATTGATGGTTTAAAATATAAACTAAGTTGTTCAACTTGTTGTGGGTTCCCATCTTATACCTGGTTAACACAATCAACACAATTCCAATAAGGGGTGACGAGCAAAATAAACGCCACAAATATATGCGGACGACCATAAAATGAGCAAAGCACATGGAAAAATGCTAAATGCAATCAAGCTAATAACTTATGTTGTTGGTGCGATATGTGCAAAAAGAAAAATAAATGCTCTAACAAGAAGATCGGTTGTGTGCCTCTCTACTGTATAGTGGCACTGACATGAGGATAAGCATAACCTAAATATTCTAGAATTCATTTTTGTTTGGGCCTCATTGTTGTGCGACGACACTAACCTGAGGCTTGGCATCTCTTTGAATGCTCTTAGAATAGTTTCTTCTTGAAATATACCCGTGGACCGCTAAAAATCTCCTGAGGAATGTTGATTACCATATAATTATGGGATCCACAAATGCTTGTTGAAATACTTAAACCTTAACTCATCACCAATGTGAGTCAAAAATATATGTATGGATTTAAATGGACAAATATACTCACAATCATAGTGAGCTGCTATTCTTGACAGTCAAAATCATTGTGTGCATTTTATAGCTCTAGTATGATTTCCTAAAATTGCTATTGACTCTTAGTCAAAACAAGAATCAAGCATCAAATTGGCTTATTAAAATGTCCCAAATGATTCTGATATACCTGTATGATTCCATAATGAATTGTTCAATAAATGATAAAATTAACTTGAAGCTGTGCTGTCCAGAAAGTAAAATCGGTTAGATGTACTCTAATTGGTCTAATTCCATCTCGAATCAAAAATACAATAATATGTCCTGTTTTGTTTTAAATTTCAAAGTGTTTTCAAATCTTTGTTTTCTATTATTTTGTTATGTAGATGTCGAACTCTACAACTAGACTTAATCTATGAATCGCCCACTCAAAAGAGGTCACGTCCGAGTTGACAAAATTGTTCAAAATTAAAATGAGTCATGTCTGAGATGACCAATCCGTTTTAAAAATTAAAAGGATCACATCTGAGGTGATCAAACAGTTTAAATTAAAAGGTCATGTTTGAGATGTTCATCAGTCATAATGTTCAATATCAAAAGGTAAAAGTTTTAAGTGTTTGAAAGGGTGTGAGGTCAAACTCATAAGTATGGACCAATCGCACGATTGGTTCATATGTATGGGCCAATCGTAAGACTAGACCATAAGTATGAGCCAATCGCATGATTGGACCATAAGTATGAGCCAGTCACACGACTGGACCATAAGTATGAGCCAGTCACATGACTTGACCTTAAGTATGAGCAAGTTACACAACTGGACCTTGAGTATGAGACATCCATGAGATTGGACCATAAGATTGAGCCAAACATATGAATGGATGAATGAGTATGAGTCAGTCGCACGACTGAAGCATGAGTATGGATTCAGTCGCACGACTGAAGCATGAGTATGGATTCAGTCACACGATTGAAGCATGAGTATGGGTTCAGTCACACGACTGAAGCATGAGTATGGGTCCAGTCACACTACTGTACTTTAAAACAATATAAATAGAAGGGTTGTTCGGTTGCATTCTTACCACCCTTCAAGCTCTCAAACACCCTCATACGCAGACACTCTACCAAAATTTCATTCGCCTTGATCACTCTTTGATATTGTTTCGAACGAGTGTGCTAATGATCTACAGGTACTTTATGACTGAAATTTGAACAAAATGCATGCTGAAATCAAACCCTAACTTACGGAATTGGTTAAAATCAAGAAATCAGTTAAACTACTCAAATAGACCACTTAAATAAACAAAATAGTTGATTTAATGGACATTAGGTGCTATTTAGAGTGTTTGCGAGTCAAATGAGCCTAAACACGCCATCTAACGTCAAGTTTTGACCAAGATTCGAAGTCGTAGTGCCGAACAGAGTCGTATGCGAATAGACACTCCGAATGAACTTCATTCGCACGTTTGAGCCAGACGTGCGATTCAATCGCACGAATGAATCATTCGGTAACTTAGTCGCACGACTGACTAAATCGCATGGCTTAACACATGCCTCAGTCGGAAGCTCAATGGCACGACTGAATTCAGTCGTAGGCTCAATGGCACGACTAAACTCAATCGTATGGTTTAATCGCACAATTGAACTAGACTAATCTAAAACAGTTTAAGTTTTCAACTGTCTTCTGTGATGCATAAATCTAATGTATATGTCTTTTGTGTTGCAGAAACATGGCTGATAGGTGGACTATGAGCACTAAGCACAACATATGTTCTCATCCTGACCCTTCGTCTAGGAATGCTTCTGACTTCGCAGGGATCATTGCCTTTCTACGCAGATCAAGGATCTTTAAGGCTATCTCTGTCCCCTACACACTGTACAGATCCATTCAACAAGTCTTTTGGGAGAGCACCAGGGTAGATAGGTCTGTTGAGCCACACTGTATATAGAGCTCCATTTTTGGTTAAGAGATTGAGATTACTAAGGCCGATCTGAGGCGGGTCTTAGATCTGGGTGAGGATGGAACCTACCTAACTAAGCTACATCCCATGACTGTCCGGGGATGCTTCTTGAGGATCAAGTATGCCGGTGACATAAAAGCCGGTGTACTGAACAAGAGCAACATGTGCCCTTAGTTCAAGTATTTGGCCCATGTGATCCTGAAGTCCATTGTCTCCAGGGCATGGAGGATTTGACGAGCTGTCTGACTAAATCCAGAATTCATACGTTGCACTGGTATTGAACCACCTGTTCAGTTTCTCTCGCATGATCTTCTCTTATTTGATCGAGAACCTTGAGGCTAAAGGCAAGGAATGCTTCTTTATGTATCCACGCTTCTTACAGATGATCATAGATGAGAAGCTTCCTATGCTACCAAAGGAGAGAGATGATGCAGTGGTTCTTGAGGTGATGGATGATACCACCTTAGGCAGGATGAGAGTTTACGAGGGGAAGCAGGTGAAGCCCCCTGTTAGGAGATTGTTGGGCACTTGGCCCATGAGGACTACGTGGCGCCCTCTCGTAAGAGGTGGCTTCACGAAGACAGTGATTCTGATACTGAGCCCTTCATGACTGCCACATTCAATGACGATGACGATGATGATGACCAAGATGATGGTCAAGGTGGGGGAGACGCAGGTCCCAATTCTTCATGGGCCACTGATACGTCTACTTTATCTTCACCATCTCCACCTACTACTTCTACTCCAGGTGGATCTGAGCAAGCTGTTATCCATCCTAATTTTCTGATACAGGAAAAAGGGGAGATAGATGATGAGCCTTTGGTATGGACGGTAGGGAGCTGGGTCGTAGCCACTGAGAGAGGGATCAGGGTGGTTGTTGGACGCCAGGCTGAGTCTAGGGGTGACACTAATGATGTCACAGATCCTTCTTACACCCCTGACTAGCCCAGCAGCCAAGGGGGAGCGCTTGTGACAAATGGCTCCAGGAATAAGAGGATGGCCCAACCTTACAGGACAAAGAGCAAAAGGCCGAGATTCACTTTGATTACTTCTTCTGACACCACCGCCACTGTCACACCCACCACTACATCCACCACCACTACTCCCACAGCCACTCTCACTCCATTCACCACCACTACTACAGTCATTCCACCACATCCCACTCACATTCTACCTCCCATATTCACCACATCCACTACCACCACCACCAGCCACCAAGCAAGTCCTTCCACCCACTCTACATTCACCACATGACCCACTCTACCCCACATCAGGTTGGAAGAACAGCTTGCCAACCTCAACAACATCATGTTAAAGCTGCTTGCCACTGATGAGTTGCGGGCTACTCAGCTCAACAAGATGATGGAGGTAAACGCAACCCAAGCTAAAAAGATTGTGCATCTGAGCGAGAAAAGTGCTCAGTACGAGAGGGCTTTAAGCCGTGCCTACCATGCGCTTACAAGTCAAAATGAGCTAGTGTTATCTTTGGTAAAGAGGATTGAGGAACTAGAGAAGAAAAACAAGAGGATACTCCTAAAGCTGAAAGGATCAAAGTCTGAACCATTAAAGATCAAAGATGGTGATGATAATGATAAAGAGGAGGAGGATGAAGATGACAGTAAGGAGGATGTTGGAGAAGGTGGAACGAGCGGGAAAGATCGAGAGGACGAGGATGACTAGGAAGATGATTCTACTGCATCAGCCTCTCCTTGAGCTCAAGAGAGACGGACCAAACGTAGTCAAGATCAAGGAGCCCCATCCTCTACTCCTCCTGTTGAAGACCAAAAGGATCAAGATAAAAGTAATGATTAGATATTTTGTATTTATAACTTTTTTACTTGAAGTATATATTACGTTAATGTAAATTTTGATCATTTATGTATGTTTATGTCTTAATGTTTTATAAAATGACTTATGTGTGATATGCTTAATGTCAAATCAAATAGATGAAGATTAACAGACCAATGAATTTGATGTTCAACCCCTTCAGTAGGTGAAGACTCAATTAACCATGATTCTTGACTTGCAAGGGATAGTTAGAAGGTCTATGAGCTACACGCCAGAGGAAGGAGAGATCATACACGACCTGACAGATGAGCAGCTAGCTGAAATGTTCAGGCTGAATCCAGATGAGCTAGTCAAAGATGCTCCTACAATTAATGTGGCAAATGACGATGAGCTTAACGATGTCGACAAAATCGAGATAGAGGACGTCACTGCTGATCATTATCCTCAGTACACTGATCTAGACGGACATGTTATCCCTAACTTGGGTGAAACATTCGACAATGGTACATTTGAGAAGCTGGATGAAGTTGAAAAAGAAAAGGAGAAAGAAGAGAGCACCGCCCAAGCTTCAGACGAAACGTTGATTTCAAGAAAGCTGAATGGGTAGCATGTTTTGCTGAGATGAAAGCCTAGTGCACACCCCAAAAGCAGAATGCCTACACAAAGCTTTATTAAGTCAAACATCATTAGAAAGTGTCTGGCAAGATCATAGCGTGGCATTATTTTGAAGATTTGGACGTGTTTGCTATTAAGAGAGAGAAGGGATTTAATACTTCGAATATCCTCATGATCTGAAGAATCTCCTGGTTTTGAGCTCAACCAACTGGCTTGCTTAGATCTACTATATGCTATTCCAAGAAAGATGTTAGGTTGGTTTGAGGTAGCATTAAATAAGTAATACCACACTAGATGGGTAAACTTCAGACCTCAACAACAGAAGAGTTACATTCGTTGGTCTGAAGTGGATCTTATATCTGGAAAGCCTAAAGTCATGCTGAAGTGGAGTCCTCCACGCACAATGTCTAAGATTCCCTTGCAGGAAATGCCTCAGGACTTCACTCCACACTTCAAATGGTGGTATTACGACTGGAGGACGGGTGAAGCGGTCATAGTTTTGAACAGAGAATGAAAGATATAGACTATCCGGGTATTTGACCCTATGTGGCTTACCAACTTGTCAGCTAAAGATGTCTACATATTATACATGTGGCCACTATTCTATGACACGCAAGACATTGTACAAGCTCTTTAATTCCAACATGCTATACGACTCGGTTTTGCATTTGAGATACACATAGGAGTCACAAGAGCAGAGAAGTACAAGAAGTTTCAAGAACATGTGAAGAATGTTAGACAATAGAGTAAACTAGGACCAAAGGGGAGTTTGTAGATACATCATGTTCCTAGTTTATGAGCTTAATGTAAAAGTCTTTCATGTCTTACACATATGTAATGAATTGATTCGATGATATAAAATATGTGGTTGTTGCTTATTAATGTTTATCTATTTCATATTATTATTGTGTTGAATATAATTCATATGTATGAAATTAGTATATAGGTTTGAAGTTATTGTACATAGTTCTTAGTTAATAATGATTGAGAAATGTGTTCAACCTAGTCGGATGAGTCTTCATGTAAATGGACCATACTAATGGACCATACGCATGATTACATCATGCTTATGGACCAGTCGCACGACTGAACCAGGAGAGTAGATCAGTCGCACGACTGAACCAGGAGACTGGATCAGTCGTACAAATGATACATAAGATTGACTCAGTCGCACGATAGAACCTTCGGTCGTGCGCATGACTCAATTGCATGATTCAGTCGCAGTAAACGACTGAACCATGCTAATGGTTATTATCAGTTAGTATTGCGTACGTACACGGTCCTAACAAACTTGGGTTTTATTATGGTTCTCTCTTTTTCTTCTCTTTATTCTTTCTTTCTTGACTTTTTTTAAAAAACAATAACCGGATGTTACAAATTTCTAGCATTTCAAGCTTTCATATGTCTTCATCTGTGATGTACTTGTTCGACTTGCACTTGCATTTGAGAAGTATATCCTTAGCTTTCTCTCGTCTAGCGGCCTTCCATTCCCTTGTTTCGTCGTGGCACACCCCTCCCACAAGCACCCCCCGGGGCCGAGTGGCAGCCTCGACCCGAGCGGAAGTGCGATGTGTCTGGAAACTCGGAATCGTAAATGGATTCGAGTACCATTCTGATCGTCCATTGTAAATTTTGTCAATCCAACATAGCTAGGTAATATAGGAACATTGGTATCTTTCAATGAAACCATTTACACCCTACTAAACATTGGGCTTTACTTACTTTAAGGAGAAAGTAGTATCTTAAAAAACAATAGATTATACCAATGAGTTTAACATATGTCTATTCTTACTCCTATGATACTAAATATGGAGGTGCATTAGTTTAGGTTTGGTATTCATATGAGTTAAAGTCTTTTAGGTGTGTCTTTATTTAAACGTAATGTGAATTATTAAAACCAACAATTACTTACTAAATGTATTATACTAACCTTGCAGGTGATAATACCATCATCATAAGACAGGGATACCAGTTACATTATTTATAAACATATCACGTATATGCTCTGAGTGCATTGCTATTTATATAAAACTTTTAGAAAATGGACAAAAGTTGCATTACTTTAACCAACCTACTCAATCCAACAAATTAAATAAAAAAATATATGTTTAGACTTTTCACCCCCTTACCAAACTCGCTCATCTTCCGACTCTTTTATTGGTTTCCACTGGTTGGGCATATATTTTCAGAAGGAACCTATAATAACAACAATCTGTTTCACTGGACCTTTGTTTGACAAATGACTTGTTTGACCATGAAAGTCAAATTACGTGTTTTTTTACTATTTTCTTCACTCTTAAATTGGTTTTCATTATGCATATATGTTCTTGAATTTGATTACAGCGAGGAAGATATGAGTGACGAGCATCTAAATTTTATGTATAGTTGTTAGAAGTGTTTTGTTCTCTAATTGAGTAGCGCATGACTGCATATGCCATATTAGTTTCTTCTGAGTTAGGTAAATGTTTTTATGTTTATTGGTTGATCTGTTGTTATACTCTTTGAATTGTTATTGCTATGTACTCTTTTAAAGTGGATTGGGTATCTTTTATTTGATGGAAACAAAATCCAATTATTAAGGGCTATTGCTTTGTCAACCATTAGGTTGCTGACTTGAAATCATTATTTGATACATAAGCCACATAGATTGCATTATATACTCAACTTTGTTTATCTTTGGTTTTCATTTCAGCTAAGTTTTCTTAGTTTTAAATGACCAATTATAGTATGATATACATCAAAAAAAATTATACATTTAATCCATGGGTTTGAATATCATGTATTCATGTATTAAAATGAAAGTATGTCAAACTAACATTAGTACAATACACAATATATCATGAGAGGATTGATGAACTAAGAGAAAACAAATACCAGATTGTAAATTATTGTCACCACTGCATCACACGGGGTTAGTACTAGTAACTTATTATAGAACCAAGATTCCAGCACTTGGTTTCACCACCCATACAATCATGGACAATAACATCTTCTTTATTCTTTATGTTGATGTAACACCCTGAAAAGTCAAAACAAGTCATAAAGGATAATAGGTTTAATTAATGGGTATTTAATAAAGGAAAGAAATGTTCATGGGCTAAATTAGCCTTATTGGATAGTAGTCTAACGATATAAAGGCCCATAATCAGCCCTTAAGTCACTTAAACAACCACGGTCTTCCTCATTTGAACCCTAGCCACAAATCTCTAGAGAGAAAAAGTAGAGAGAGAAAGTAAAGAGAGAAAGTAAAAAAAAACTCAAGATTTGGAGCTTCAAAAGTTAAGAGACCGAAGATATGGGTCTTGGAGCATCAAAACCATAAGAAAGTAGTAACAAATCTAGGTAAGAATCGACCTCTAAACCCTTCCGTAGATCAAACTTGGATTCATGGGTTTTGGGTTTTGAAAAGTTGCAAAAAATGCATAAAGGCCACATTTCTACATATGAAAACATGTAAAAAGCTTAGATATAGCCACATGGTTGATAAACTAAGAGATTGGACATACAAAATTGAGATTTTGGGTTAAAAATGGGTTGCTTCATGATTTTTATGCGTTATGCGAAACTGTCTGTGAATCCAGTGAAACTGGGTTTTCATGTTGGGGAAACTGCAAGTTTTCAGCGAAACTATAGTTTCACATGTAATTTCGCAGCCATGGAATTTCAATGAAAGTTGGGCGAAACTGCCATACAAAACTGACAGTGAAACTGCCATACAAAACTGACAGTGAAACTGTCAGCAAAACTGGTAGTGAAACTGCTAGCGAAACTAGCCGTGAAACTAGGTAGAAATTAAAGCCTTTAAGTGTTAACTTATCTATCGGTTGTGTAGTGTGATTCTAACCTGGAAAGCATAGTTTAGAAGTTACTCATAGTATCCAAGTGAGTTTTAGAACCCCTTATTTATAACTTGTTCTATGTTTTAAGGTTATTATGCATACTAAATATACGATTAAACTCTCAAATATAAACTCATTAAGTCATAATCATCTAGTTTTATAATTTAAATCTAAATGATTAAACTCTCGTTAACATGCACAACTTTAAGTCTATTGTTAGTTATTATTATTTACCTATATATGAAAACATCAAAGCCATGAATAATAACATAGGGTCATTTTGGGTACTTTACTTCGCCTTGGGTGTTGTGTCTCTCTTTTTAATGCTTGCAGATATCTTTTTGGATATTTTCTTGTCTTTGGATGTTGTGTTGCTTCATCATTGATGTATTTTGGTTTTTCCAAGGGATGCTCGGTAATGGTAGTGCATTGATACGCTGGTGATGATTCGGTTGTTTTAGAGAGAGAGAAAGGGTGTGTGGGTGGAGGTGATGGCTTGGAAAATTGTTGTGTCACAACCACCATCTCTGAGTTGCTGGACAACCATTTCACATGCCTTACTTTAGGTGTTTTAAAGGTTGCGTTAGAGAGATAATAGGTGGGAGCGGCGATTTATATAGTTGTTGTTCATAGTGGTGATGATGATGGTCGGACCACCTTTGTTGCCTCTTCGCTTCTTTATCTCATTAAAATCTTTTTAGGGTTTTATTTCTAACCATGTTTTGGTTTAATTTGATGTGTTGTGTTGTTGGCGATGTGATAGAGTATTCACTCATGTGAGCCTTTGTTATTTAATCGGTTTTTCGTGTTGTATCTTGATGTGTTTGTGTGTTGATGATCATGAAACATTGTTCGTCTGGACCCGCCACTGTTTTGGTATCTCAACGACTATGATTTTATAGGATGGTGTCGGTTGTCATGCCTTGGAAATCGTTAACGGTATGTAGTCGCAACCGAACATTGCTTCTGTGGAAACTGATGTGTCTATAATAATGAGCTTGAGCTCGTCTAAGACATTTTGTGCTAAGGTTATGATTGTTGTGCAAAGTTTAAGTTGGTTCCTTTGGCATGGCATCCCTTTATGGTATGTAATCGTAACTAGATATTAGTTCCGAGCCTTATTAAACTCATATCATCATGATATCATCGTGTGTGATTCTTCGTAATTATAAGTATAATGTAAGGGTTTGATCTGGTAATTGTATTGCGTATGCAGTAGTAATGGTCGGTTTGTCTGTGGGTTACGATGATAAATCTCAGCCCATATTGCCTAATCAACGTACTTATGATTGAACTCGCTGCAAAGCTTGAGCGGAAAAACAACTAGTTCATTTTACTTTTTAAATAATGTCTTACATGAAATGAGTAATATTATATATTAAAAACCTATGTTGATCATTAAAGGTAACAATTTTTTTATATTTCTAAAATCTTTTGTTACATATACTAATAAATCAAAATTTGTATAAGGCACATGTAATAGTTCTACACCATCCAACTATGCTACATCTACGATTTCTATACATGTTAATAGTAAAATAAAAGTTAAACATGTAGTCGCATATTAAACACTGATTATAGCATAAAACATTACAATCACTAAACAAAACATTAAAATAGAAAAACTTAAATTATTCATATCGTATCATAAATTATGGATGTGAAACATTTGTTTTAAAATGATATATTAAAAATTGTCTTAAAGTATAACATCATTCATTTAAACAAGGGTGAAGTATTTAAATACCAAGTAGCCTTATTTCGGTGTCATTCTCAACTTTCATTATTTCTTGTCAACTAACATGCATACAAAATCAATGTTACTCAATGAGTTTTATTTTGATATAATATATAGAAAAGATATTTTCATTTCATTTAATAAACACACTTGATTCACTTGTTTTTACATCTAAAATGATGTAAGTTTTCACAACATTCGAAAACTTCAAGTCATGCGAAAACTTGAAGATCATATGAAAACATCATGGAGTGAAAATATGGTGCATGGGGCGAAAACTTATATGACGTCAAAACTTTTGAAAGTTTTCTTAGAAAGTCCATCATGTGTAGTAGTTTTTTGTTGTATTTTTTATGCGTGTTTTATTTAAAAAAAGGTGCTTCAAGGGTGAGAGAGCAAAGAGTTATATGATAGGCCACCTGATAGATGAAATCATAGTTATAATTGAAAACCGTGAAAACCACCACTACCTATTCTTATAATTCATAATTGATTTAACTTTTAAATTGTTTAAAGTATATTTGAGTAAATTTTCAATCTTATCTTTGAGGTCATTATATATTTTTTAATAGAAACTACAAGTAACGTTGATGATGACGAAACGACTTATATATACGTAACTTGTATGAGGTTCATATACGTAACTCTTAGTTCTACACTTGGTAACATGTACTTGCATATACATAACCTTTACATAAACTCCAAGATAAGGATCATAACCTAGTTTTAGGAAATCACCAAAACTAGATCACATAAAACAAATTAGTGTAACTAGCGTATGCAATATAGCTAAGGTAAGTTTGAGTGTTAATGCACGAGACACTGATATACATTGTTTAATAAATAACCCTAAATCAATCATTAGCCTAACAAAGTGAGTGATAATTAACTAACTACATATTACTAATCTAATGTAACTTACTCAATATTTAAACTAAGAATGAACGAAACTTAAGAAACATTAAGGGAAAGTAAGATAAGTAAAGCATCTAGGCAAGAAATCTTATTGAATAACTTAACTATCCTTAGTAATAACTAATTATATCATATATGATCTAAAGATAAAACACTTAGAAGTCATCAAGCTATGTTAACCCTCCTATAAGTCTTATAAGCACATCCTTATAATTTTAAGGGTCATGTGTAAGGCCCCGTTACTAGAACACTCACAGTTGGTCAATCTCGCACATAAAATATGAAACATACATTTACATTTACTAAAATATTGAAGCAGAATAACTTAACAAACCATTTCATATATTAATAATTGCCTTTGCAAAATAATACAACATTGTTAATCATTACAAAGTATCATTTGGTTGTATTATAACGCAAAAACATCACTTAGCATAAAATGGATGCCATCCAAAACTTGCCAAGGTACTGCACCCATGTCATCCTCGGCAACCATTACTTGCCAACTGTAATATACATAAAAATCAGCATTGCTAAGTGAGTTCTAGTGTCATAAAATATATTATACTTTACTTTCATTTGTGATCATACATCATACGTACACATAGATAATCTTATTATTATCTTCCATCATCATTTTCCATCATACGTTATTCGTTATCATTTTTTCATTCACTTTCATATCGTACATTCCATACATTCATCATTATCTTTCACTTTCAATCTGAACCAATGCCATGTGGTATACCCTGAACATTGTGCACGAAGCTGACTCCAGTACCTAGGCAAGCGACAAGGGTCCCATACATATGGCCAATCACAAAGATTAGACCCCTATGTGCATCCTTTTAGGTTGGCTAAATTGCACATAGTTGAGCTAACACCCTTTACTGGGTGTGAACCTCCTACATTTGTTTGCAAGACTTTTTAGTCGTTCATTCATACTTTCATTCATTCTTCCTTATGTTCCACTTTTAATCATCATTAAATCCCATTTTCATTACATAATACTTTATGTTTATTAGCATTAAAATACCAAATAAATCCACTAAATAATACGTAACAAGGAACATAAAGAAAACAGAATAAAACATGCATAACGTCATCATACAACATCATATAACACCATACATCATCCCTTGGAACAATCCCTAATCATTGACTAAAAGCCCCTTCTTTCGAAAATTTCAGAATAAATTCTAAGTCTTTAGTTGCATGGGCACTATACAGGCGCACGAGCACTATGCAGGCGCATGGCCTCTATGCGGGCGCATGACAGATGGAACACTTAGGCGCATGAGGAAATTATAGGTGCTTGAGCACTATACGGGCGCATGAACCCTTAGGCGTATGGAAAACTTAGGCATCTGAGGAAACTTAGGTGCATGGCATACACTTGGTTGCCTGGGCAAAATCCAAGACGCATGGACACTATGCAGGCGCATGAGCCTGACTTAGGCGCAAGGGCACTTAGGTGTTCTGGCAGTTGGGCGCCTGGGCAATTACTTAGGCATTTTGGCACATTTCTAGGTGCATGGGTACTATTTGGGCGCATGAACAATTAACTTGTAAATAACATCAATTTCAGTCCCAAATCCGATTCTAACATGTTCTTAGCCTAGTTTATAGCACACTAGGCAACATAACATCCCTATAAACATGAAAATAACTAAAAAAATCATTCCCGACATACACCCACCCACATTAGAAACACATACACATACGTGTACACATACCCAACAAAATATAAACGTTACAATATGTATTTCCAACCCCAAAACAAGCTATAACATGTAAAAACAGAGATCTAGAACTCATCTTTTTCAACTTTCGTGTATGACTTCTTCAAACCCAAATGCAAATGAGTTCAAACACCTAAAAACCAAAAAAAACACAACTGAACACATAAAACACATACCTGAGACTAAAAATCAGTCAAGAACGCCTTAAAGCACCAGAACTAACCTTGAATAGCTTCTTCTCTCTAAAACTTCAAAATTCAACTCCTTTCTCTCTCTAAAATCCGAATTAAAAGGTGATGTGCAGAAGTATATGGGCGGCCTTATCACCTTTTGTACTAAATATTATATTAAATATGTCATTTTTACACATTTAACCCCTCAACTTGGGTTAAATTACATTCCTTCCTTTTTACAAATTTTTCGGGTGTTACATTGTGTGAAGCCCTTATATAGGTTTCGTCCCCGAAACCTGTTATACCTCAAACAGATGTGGGTAATGATATCTAATCTCTTCTTTAGTCTCCTATGTAGACTCGGATCCATTTCTACGCTTCCACTGTACTCACACCAAGGGAAACACTTTATTCTATAATCTTTCCTCCTTTTGATCAATGATCACCACTGGTTGCTCCACTTAATTAAGTTGCTCATCTATCTTAATGTCCTTCGGTGGTACAACCATATATTTATCAGCTAAGCAGTTTCTCAAATGATATACATGGAATGTCGGATGAATTCCACTTAACTCATCGGGTAGTTCCAACCTATAGGCCACCTCTCCTACATAAGCGATGATTCGAAAGCCCTATGTACCTCGGGCTCTACTTGCCCTGCTTTCTAAACCAAATGATACCCTTCCAAGGTGAAACCTTCAACATAACTTTATCACCCACCTTGAACTCAATCGGTCTACGTCTTTTGTCAGCATACGGCTTCTGCCTACCTTTGGATGCCTTCATAAAGGCCTTGATCTTTTCTAGTTTCTTATTCATAGACTCAATCAACTCGATGCTCCTTAAATCCTTCTAACCAATATCATCCCAACAAATGGGTGTTCTACAACTCCTACCATACATCATCTCATAAGGGGGCATACCAATGCTGGCATGATAACTGTTATTGTATGAGAATTTGGCTAATGGTAAGTGGTCATCCCATGTTCCTCCAAAATCAATGATGCATGCCTGGAGCATGTCCTCAAGCGTCTGAATGGTTCTCTCTGACTGAACATCCATTTGTGGATGATAAGTCGTGCTAATGTCTAACCTCGTCCCTATTGCATTATGAAATCTCTTCCAAAACAAGGATGTAAGATGAGTGTAACAATCAGACACAATAGACACAAATACACCATGACGAGTTACAATATCCTTGATAAATAGATCTTCTAGCCTCTTAGATGAATACATTTCATGGATCGGTAGAAAGTGAGCACTCTTCGTCAGACAGTGAACAATCACTCATATCGCATCGTACCGCTTCGTGGTTCGAGGTAGCTTCGTAATGAAGTCTATGGTGATATGTTCCCACTTCCATTCGGGTATATCCAAAGGTTGGATATTCCCACACAACTTCTGATGCTCTGCCTTCACTTACAAGCATGTAAGGCATTTAATCACATACTCTGCCAAGTCTCGTTTCATACCCGACCACCAATAATATTTCTTCATATCCTGATACATCTTTTTAGCATCGAGATAAATGGAGTATCGAGTCTTATGAGACTCATCCATGATCTTCCCATGTAGATCCCCATGATGAGGAATCCATATCCGCCCAGATCGGGTTTTAACACCAAAATTCTTCTCTCCCAAATCTGTGACTAGACCTCTCATCCTTTTGGACTTAAGGCGATCTTCTTTCAGTGCCTCATCTTGGAATTCTTTGACGTACTTAATTATATCGAAGGTCATAACCAATTGATAAGCTTTCACCCGAATTGGTCCGGGTCTTTCATTTTGGATAAGGGCATCCGCCACTACGTTAGCGTTGCCCGAATGGTAATGGATTTCACAATCATAATCCTTTATCAGTTCCAACCACCTCCTTCGCCTTATGTTCAGACCCTTCTGCTCAAATATGTACTTCAAGCTCTTGTGGTCAATACAAATAGTGCACTTCGTTTCGTACAAGTAATCCCTCCAAATCATTAATGCAAAAACCACAACTGCTAGCTCCAAGTCCTGAGTAGAGTAATTAACCTCATGAACCTGCAATTGGTGGGATGCATAGGCTATAACCTTTCCACCTTGTATCAACATGCAACACAATCCCAAGTAAGAAGCATCGGAGTAGACTACCAAGTCTTCGCTTCCTTCGGGTAATGAAAAAACTAGAGCTTGCGTCAACCTCACCTTTAGCTCCTCCAAAGCATTTTCTTGATCTTGACACCTCAAGATAAAGATTAGGTTGGAATCAATTTAGACTAGTTTTTGTTTATGTTTAGTTGTAACACGTTAAATGTTAAATTACTTTTGTAAGTATATTAGTTATTTGATTTTAGCTGCCCAACGAAACTATATTTTCGCTCAACTATAGTTTCCCGCATAGTTAGCTGTCTGTTTCACCCGGCGAAACTTGTTTCTTAGCCGGGGAAACTTGGGTTGGTCATGATAGTTTCGCTGACAACAAAACTATTAGCAAACTATCAACTCTCTATATATAATTTGTTTCTTTCATTGTACTAACCTTGCAAAACCCTAATTCATCTGATCCTTGTTGCAAGTGCACTTTGTAAGCTAGAATTTCATTGAAAATATTATTGAGCTTTGTTGTATTAATTGTATTGGCTGTGATTTGTTTACTTTTGAATACTTTTGGTTTATTCTTCATCATCAAATGTTTCTATTGTGTGTTTGTTTGTAATATTGAACAATTCATTCAATCAATTATACTGTGATTCATTCTTGTTAGACCAACAAAAGGGTAACAGAGCCTTTGTCCCTCTTAGTTGTTTGGTTTTTTGGTTGGTTGAGTTCAATATCACTAGTTCATCAATTCCAAATCAAATTTGAGTTTTATTGATATGGAATTTGATTGAAATTGATTAATTTTGGTTGGGAAAGCTTTGGTAATCATTAGATCTCAAGTTCATTGAGATTTGAGTGATTTTTGATTGATTTCATGTTGAAAAAGTTTTTCACAATCATCTAGTGAAATTACAGTTCTTTCAATGAAAGTGTGAGCTTCAGTTAGCAAAACTACGAGTGTTTTGTCTATTGTGATTATTTTTGCAACCTCAGCTAAAGTACCATCACTGAACGAAAGTTCAACAGTGCTTGTGATTCACTTTCAAGTGAAATTGTTGCCAAATTTACATTTGAACAAAAGTTCAAGCTAGTTTAGAGTGAAACTGTCTTCGAAACTAGCATAATCAAGCAGTTTGCTAGCTAAACTACTACTGCCGAAATTATTAGCGAAAGTAGCAGAGAAATTACCATATCCAGCAAAACTACCAATTCTTCTTAGAAACTACAATGTCAAAGATGACTACTCTCACCCTTGCTGATTTGGAGAGTGTGGTACCCAATAGACCCTGGAGGCTGATCAATGGAGATAGCTTTTTGGATTGGAAGAGGTGTTTGAAAGCATTCTTTTTCTACACAGATCATAATCAATGGGAATCAATCATCTATGGTCCATACATACCAACTGTCATAGTTGGAGATGTCGTTTCTCAAAACAAGGACCCAGCCATGTTTAATGAAAAGGTTCTAAAGTTGATTGAGAGGGATCAGAAAGCATCTGGAGCACTAACTATGTGCCTCGCTCCAGATATTTACAATCGCTTTGCTTAACACAAGAATGCCAAGTCTCTTTATGATGCTTTATGTGAATGTTACGATGGAAATGATAAGTTAGTGAAAGACAAAGGTATACAAGCTGAGAAGGATTTCAACTCATTTTTGGGTTACAAGAATGAGAGTCTTACTAATTTGAAAAACGGTTTTCTGACTGTATCGAGCACCTTAAAGAAATAAGATGAAAAACTCTCAAATAGGGAACAACTGAATAGGTCGTTGGATTCACTCCCACCACAATGGAGTCTACAAGTGAGGATGCTGAATCAAGAGAGAGGGTTTACTAATTACAAGATTATCTACATTATCAACAGGCTTAAAACATTTGAATTAGACATAAAGAGAAAGGAGTTTAATGAGTTCATGATGGCATCATCTAGTTTTTCATAGAATGTTGCATTGCTTACTTCCGCTGCAAGCTCACCAATGCAAACATCAAGACAAGGAGGTGTGAACACAAATGTTTTATGTGATTAACTTGGTGGTGGTATTAACTCTATCAAAGATCAAGCCAACTCAAAAGCTACTTCTGGAATGCCAATCCCATCTGAAACAATGGCACTGTTTGGCATGTTTACGCAAAGTTACGAGGCATTGGTGGCTGTAGAACTAAAAGGGAAAGCGATGACTATGGAAGACATGTATCTGGTTAATCCCGATGATTTGGAAGAGACTGATATTTAGTGGCAAATAGTGATGTTGACTCTCAGGGCAAGAAGGTTTCTGGAAAGAACAACAAGGAAGAACTTTGGAGGTCAAAATTATAACTCTAAGTTTGGTTTTGATAAATCCAAATTGAGATGTTTTAACTGCAAGCAGCTAGGACATTTCAAAAGAGAATGTCCATTACCAATTGTCACATATCCAAGCAACTCTGGAGTTCCAAGACTAGTTTCGCGTGGAGAAAAGGAAGAAAGTATATAGAAGAAATAGACAACTTTGATTTCAAACTTTGACTGGAGTGTAGAAGCTGAGGAAACTAAAGAAGAAATCAATCAAGCCCTTGTTGTTGAGGTTATAGACGAGGAGGAGAATATGGAAGAGTTTGATCTATTCAAGGAATTTAGAAGTGAAGCTGAAGTATCTCAAGGTGTTAAGAATGAGAGGAAGGAGTCTGTTGAGAAGAATGAGACTGGTAATTTGATGGATGATGATTTGAAAGAAGATGAAGATTAGAAGGTACAGTTAGCAGGGAACTAGACAGAAGAGAAGAACAAAGAGAAGAATGATGCTACAATCACTGTTGAGGAAAACAAGAAGATTACTCCGATGTGTCAATGTGAAAATGCTCTGACAGCTGAGAAAGTGGTGATGGGCCTTTTACATGAGGTAATACAAGACATGTGTTCTTCAGCTTGCAAGATATGGTTATTTGGTGTGTACAAAGCAAATCGTCTTTTACTTTATAACAAAAGTGGCTTAAAACGAATTAATGAAGAGCTTAAACTTAATGAGTCAAAATATTTTGTTAAATTCAGTGAAGCTTTAAAAGAAAATGAAAACTTAAAAAGAATTGTTTTAGAAAGAAATGTTGAAATAAGTACTTTGATCGGAAGAGTTGCACTTGCTGAGTTTGAAACAAGTAAACTTCAGTCAAAGCTTGATAAATGGACAATTTCTCGAATGAAACATGACGATTTGTGTAAATCATAGCGGGGGGCTAGGATTAAAAGGGGTTTGGGTTATAAAACTGCTTTGGTTTATCCTCCTCCTAGTACTTATTGTTATTCATTTATGCTTGTTCCACGCCCTTTCAAATTATTTGATTCAAATGGATACTAATAGTCTGTCTGCAAGTTTAGAATGTGTGCATTCTAAGGAAGTGCATGATGAATATGGTTATGGACCGACTAGTGGGCTCAGATGAAATAGTTTTAGTACACCTAAACCTCAACGTTCTGTTTTAGATCATAGCTCTAGTTTAAATTTTGTTTTTGTTTCCAAAACATCTATCTCAAACATTGATTCTATGTGTTCAAATGATGTTTCCACATCTTCATTAAATGATTTCAGATGTAATGTTGATGCTTCTAATGCTTGTGTGAATGATGTTGTGAATGATTCTGTTATCAAGAGTAAAGATAATATTAAAAGTAATTGTTTTTAAAATTCTTTTCTCATCACATTCCATCATTTACCCCAATTAATATTTCACAATTCAATGAAAAGGTAATGTCATCTTCTTGTACAAGCACAAGTGATACAAGTCCCACATGTACTTTAGATGACAAGACATCAACATTTGTCAATAATCATTCTTTAAAAGACAAAATTAGAACCAGAGATATGTATGAGACTTACAGTGATGTTGATTCTAGATTGTCTGAAGGCGATGAGGAAATATACATAGATAAAATTCCTCAATTGAGGCATAATAGACCTAGATTAAAAACTCATTATCTTAGTTATGGTAAAGATGACCATGTAGTTAAAAACTGTCACACCCCCGCTTGTAGCGGAAACATGAGGATGTAACGGACGGGATCGTCATAACACATTGTTAATTAATAGAGATGCATTAAATGATGAAAGTCAACGTGTCATGATGTCACCAGACACAAATAGAGACTTGTGCCACAGTTAGTCAATTCCACGACAAACATAGTCATACAAACGAATAAGTACAAATCCTACAACTCGGGAACAAGTGAACATAATGTGGATAAAAAAATAAAAGTCCCTGCAATTGTTAAAGAGATCGAATGAATTTAAGTAATGCAATTCTAGGGTCGTCACTAAGGCAACATCCCTAGCTATTCTCAATGATTGTTACCTGAAAAAATATGCTCAAAAAGTCAACATATTGTTGATAAGTTTGCAGGTTTAAATAGTAAACAAAACTTGATGTTGTGTAAAATTTTGGCAGGACATGAGTGCATACAGTTATAAGCAAGTAATATCGTATGTAAACATAAACATCACAACTAAACCTATGACGTACACACAAAACTTGTCGCAATATATTCACCCTATGGCCCGTTCCTGGCCACTGTCAGTCCCAACTAGTATACTAACAAACAAGGGTGGGTTGTCAGCCCAATAGTACTATCAATACCTGTCTGTCGGCTCCAACACCGGAGATAAATAGCTGTGAATAAAGAACAACACAGACAACTCATGCATGTACTAGATAAATACTTACTAAACAGTAAACACAATAGTCCCAAGAATTGTATAAGTTCACAGCATAAAAGGGTGAGCATACTTTTCTCCCTAGTTTATAAATATTTAAAATAAAAATGGGACCGCGAAACTCACCTTGAATAAAGACGTATAAAATGAACAAGAGAACTTCAACAAATGAGAGTAAACAACGATCAAATACCTATATATAATTATGATTAAGAACTTTAAACACGTTCAATGAATGCTATAATATTTTCATTTCCATCTCGGGTCGGTTCGGGTGTTTTGCGCGACACACTCAAATCATATATATTAGTTTATATGCACACACAATCATTTACCTAAATAATTATATCTATAGTCGCACAACCAAACACGCGATACTCGTTTTATACTACGATAATATTTTTATACTCATATATATAGTACAATCGTTTACCTAAATAATTATATAGTATCCTGTGTATTACACGGGTTGAATAAATAAAATAATAAATAACTAGTAATATAAAATTATGAATTATAAAACTATTTTTGGAGATAAAATATGATTATAATTGCATATGAATAACTATTTCAAGTAAATACACAATAGATAGGTTATAGATAGATAGATATATAGATAAATAGTAGTCTAGAAACTCATTTATTAAATGTATTATAGTTAGTAATAAACAGAAAAAGTTACAATACGATATTTTAATATAAGATATGTATAAAATTATATATACGTACTTGTTCAAAAGATAAAATAATAATACTATTTTTAACTCTCTTATCTAAATTGTTTTATTTTTAAATATTTGTTTTAAGATTTTCTTATAAAAAAAGTTGTTTATAAAAATCTTGTTTATTAAAAATTCAAGTTTCTAATTATTATGGTTGTTTTAATAAAACTACTTTTAGAAAATTCAATAATTTTATAATTATTTTAAAAAAGATTGATTTAAAATATGTTGTTTCAAATGGTTCAATTTTTAGAAAAGATATGAATTTTAATATTCTTAATAAAATTTATTTTTAAAAATACAGTTTGATTTTAAAAAAATATTGATGAGATAGAAAAATGTATCAATTAATTAAATTAACTTTTATGAAGAGAGAGAAATTATTTGAATGCTTACATTATTTTAGTACCCTTTGAGAGGAAAAATAAAGTGATTATGTTTAGAAAAATGACAAGTGTTAAAAAGTGGTTTAAGATGGTGACAAGTGGTAAAATAAACCTTTTTTTATTAGTATCTATATATATGTGTGTATATATATATATATATATATATATATATATATAAAATACCCGAACACACTTGTCTATATAATTCTACATTCACATAGAATATACATGTATTTATATACACTACTAGTTTATCCAATTAACAAATACTATATATAAGTATATATATTACAATAAACCTACAGAATTAATCCCACATACAAATGAAAATATATATATATATATATATATATATATAAACACACACCATACGCACAATTATTTCTACACGCAAGCAAGGCACACAACACACACACTAACACTCCATTACACACACAACATATATAAACTACACATCCAGCACACACAACCCATCCATACACCATAACACACACAAACATATTCACACACATACAGTTCACACACTAAACACACACTCCCACGATTTATATATATGTTTACATATACACAATTCACATGATTATATACATACCTATGCATGATCATACATACAAAATGATATATACATACTATGCTTACTATTGCTACACAAATCCTAATTAAGGGATTAAGACCTGAGAGCAGTGCGAGAATGGGGTTGTTACCAAAGATCAGGCTGGAACTTGGCCTTGATTGGCCTTGGCTTCGGCTGAGCTTGGCTTCGGCTGAGCTTGGCTTCGGCTGAGCAGAGTATCAAAGATCTGGCTAGAACTTGGTATGAACTTCAACTGACGGGAGTATCTGTGAGACAAAAACAAAACCGTGAGCCTCGCCTCGGGCAGAAAGGGTTTTCTCCCGGAGACCACACTCCAGCGTGAGAATAAGTATTTGTGTTGGTACAACTTTGAAAGGGAGAATTGATAAGTAAATAGTTTATAGTGAAAGTGTTCTGAGAATGTGAATGTGTTCTACCTTTGGAAGGAAAGAGTATTTATAGTGTTGGTGTATGGGGACAAGAAATCACATGGTTCTATTTTTGGAAGCCTGTGGTCAATGATATGTGACTGAAATCCCTTAGCCAGGGGTTTTATATCTTTTTAGTGCAAAGGGGTTATGACTAGCATTAATGTGGTTTGTATTTGTAGTTGACTTGGGGATTTGGGGGCTGCTCTGACCTTCTGCCAATGTTTTGGCTTTATTCATTTTGTTATCTTGCAATTCCTTCTTATTCCCTTGTAACCAATGGATGGCTTCCTTGGTTACCAAGTTTACGTGAAAGTTTTCATAAGTGTTGAACACGGGGGTTTCATGAAATTGAGCCTTGGTTTTGGTTTTAATGTGCCCAGCCGCGGCGTTGGGTTTGCCTATCCAGTAACGGCATCATATCCCAACCCCCTCCTTCTTGCAGCCACGGTACGCTCTTTGAAGGTGAGCCACGGCATGGTTCTGATGTAGCTCGGGCGAGTCGCGATATGCGCTGTGTGTAGTTTGGGTAGACCGTGGCCTTGTTGGCAATTTGGGTGAGCCACGGCCTAGCTGCTAGCCCGGGTGAGCCGTGGCCTAGCTGCTGGCTTGGGTGAACCGCGGCCTAGCCGCTGGCCCGTGTGAGCCGCGGTTAAGCATTTCCGGGTGTAGTATCAATCTTTACTTTTTATCGTTTCGGGTTTTGTTTGGTGTTTTGGGGTGATACCCCTTCATGTCCCCCCAGTCCAATGTCATGGTGTCAAGCATGTCATTGGAATAATAATAATTGTTTTGTGTTTTGACGGTTGTACCTCCTTGCCGTCTTTTCAACTGATGTGACCAAGATTTTTGACACCTTTCAACCATGCCTCGAGCCCCGGTCTTTGGCTCCATCAATCATATCGATCGTCCTTTGATGTACTCTCCTTGAGTCGCGGTCTTATGGCCACTACCAAGTCCTCGGCCTATGGGCCTTTTCCCTCGAGTGGCGGTCCCTACCGCCATATAGTTTCTCGGCCTTCGGGCTTATTCCTTCGGGTCGTGGCTTCCGCGTGGTTCCTCGGCCTTCGATCCTCTCTTCCTCGGGTCGCGGCCCCCACAGCCGCCCTTTTTGTGGGCCGAGTCCCTAGGGCTTGGCCATATAAATCCCTCTCAATCTTTTTCTCCAACCCACACCTCTTCTTTCCCTCCTTTCTATTTTCCCTTTGTTCAAGTTTTCTCTCATATCTCTCATCCAAGAACACAAATCTTTCCTGTAAGTTTCTTCGAACTCTTTTTCACCTTTTGCATTTGTAATGGATTGTAGGAATGATATGGGTCTTCAAACATATGTTATTTCTCAATATTTCTTAAATAATTTCGTGCTTCGTTACAGTATCTCTTCTGATCCGAGTCCCACTGTTCCTCCTCACTTGTCGATCGGGAGGGATGCTCCGGTTGGGACGATAGCCCTTTATACCTCGTTCTTTAGCTTTTGTAACTTCCGGGTTCCAGTTAGCCATTTTTTGTGCTTGCTCCTTAGGTATTATGATATTCATTTATCACAACTAGACCCTTTAGGTTTGGTTAAAGTGTACCACTTTGAGATATCATGTCGTGACCTTAGCTTGGAACCTGAAACAAACCTTTTTAGGGTGTTTTACAAGTTGACTAGGGTAGGTGACTTGCTATCTTTTGAGAAAAGAAAATCTCCCAAACCTCCTCTAGTGTCACGAACCATAACAAGTTTGAAACATTGGAAGGATCATTTTTTCTTCATTTCGGCTAGTATAGTTCCTTTTGAAATGCACTGGTCGGAATCTAGTAAGTGCATTCAAGACCCTTTTCCTTAGCCTGACGCGTTTGACATTTCTGCATATGACCTCTTGAAAGCATTTTCTCGTGATTGCCGGTGTTAGTCGTAACTGGACCGACCTTAAGATGGTTCTGTTCATGACTTACCAAGGGAGACGTATGTTGCTTCCCCCTTTATACCTCAATGTACATGTTTACGTGCCTGATTATTGTTTATATGTTTTGCTTGTATAGGTATGGGGCTATTCGAGCACATGAAGCTTTCTGCCAAGGAAGATGTTTCTGAACAGGTTGAAGTTTTACCTGAGGGTGCCATTCCTATATTGGAGACGACCGCTGGCTTTGTGGTGCAGCCGGGTGAATCTATGTCGCCGCCCACACAGAAACGAAAAAGTGATGGCGAAACTACGGCTCCTGTGAGTCGGCTTAAAATGAATCGCAAGAAAGGGTTGGGCGGTCCGGGGATCAATCCGCGGCTATCTCCCCCCAGTTCATCCGTCGCGGCTCGTGCGGCAAGGCCCTCAGCCGCAACTGGGGCGTCTTCCAGCTCAGAGTCGGGCAGTGCTAGTTTTGGGCCCCTATCTTCTGATGGCCCGTCAATTGGTGGTTTTGGTAAAGGAAAGATGGTTGCTTCTTCTGAAGACACTGCCTGAACACGGAAGATAAATTTGTTTCTGTCTGGGATTTGACTAATGGAACCACCTTCGAGACTCCGGACTCATGTAGAGACTTTATGTTTGCGTCTCGTACTCCTGCTGAATTTTATCATGGGGAAAGTTTGAAAAACATAGAATTATCTAACGCCGGTTGTCCAGCCCTGGTGAACAGTTTATTTTCTTTTGTTGAGATTCATGGTCGTTGGGTGGATAGTTTTAATGAGATCCGTGACCTCAAGAAATAGGTATCTAAGTTGGAGGTTGAGAATGCGTCTCTCAAATCTCGTTGTGACGCATCTGAGGCTACGAAAAGGAAACTTGCCCATGAACATGGTGGTGTTTGTGAGGAGCTTTGTATACAACATGCTGCCGTGAAACGCCTTAACTCTGAATTGAAAGATAGCAAGACAGCTTCTAAAAACCGTATTATTGGTCTGGAAGAGCAGGTTAAACGGCTCTCGTCTGAGAGGAGGTGGATCATGTTTGATGGTGTGAGTTTGGCTTTTAACAAGATTCGCGATAGTGATGAGTTTCTTGATGCTTTGGCCAGGATCAACAGTCTTTCGGATAAGGTGGGGTATAATGCGGGTTTAATGGATGGAGCTTGGCTTGCCGCGGAGGGGAAGAAACCCGAGATAGCCAAGAATTTTGATAAAAATGCCTTGAAGAAACTACGAGCTGAATCCGACTCATTTGATAAAGCTACTTTTCCAATGGCCGAGACTATTGCTGCTATGTGCAACTTGACTATTGAGGAGATCAAGTCGTTCTTGACCCCTTCAGCTGAAGACCCTACTCAAGTTTAGCTAGTTCATCTTTGGGAGCCTTATTTCCTTTTGTGTTTGTGTAATGTTTCTAAACATGTACTTGACTTTATGTTATTTCTTTTTGTAATGGTATTGGACTTTGCCACCCTATATGTATGTTTGTAAACTGTGGTGGTTATTTTGTTTATTCGACCTTCTTGATTGCAACTTGGTTTTCTACTTGTTTTTGCCTCCTTTTGAGAAAACAATGCTGACCGCGACTTGTGTTGCAGCTGTTGCTTCAGTCGTGGTTTCCTTGCAGTTATTGGTCGTCTGGTCGCGACTCGCTTTATGATTAGCACTTTGGCCACGACTTGTTTCGAGATTGTGACTTCGGCCGCGACACGTCTTGGGGTTATGGCTTTGGCCGCGGCAAGTCTTCTGGTTGTGGCTTTTAGCCGCGACATGCCTCTTTGTCATGACCTTGGCCGCGGCTTGCCCTTTGGTTGTGGCTTTTGGCTGCGACAAACCCCTTATTCTTGAACTTAGTCGTGGCTTGCCCTTTGGTTATGGCTTTTGGCTGCGACAAACCCCTTATTCATGACCTTGACCGCGGCTTGCCCTTTGGTTGTGGCTTTTGTCCGCGGCTTGTCCTTTATAATATTTGCCTATGACTTGGAATGGTTACTAAAGTATTTCTTGGTTATGCCTGCTACTATTTTGTACATATGCTATTTTGCCTTATACGCAATGAATTTGACAACTTCCTCACTCGTTTTGATTTTTAGTTAACTGTTTTTCTTGCTTTGGTTTTTAGGCAAATGTAAATGCACATTATTGAGCGGCTTTAATTGTATGCCAAAGTATAGCCATATGTTTGAAGTGGCGTATTTGGTTTTCTTCGAGATCTGGTTATGAGCAACGAGCTTTGCTATTAAACTTTACGAATAGCTCGCACTTGCTTATTTGTTTGCTCTTATTATAACTTTTTATGGTTTTGTTTGACTTAGCTTGGCAATCGTTAGATTGTATCATTCACAAACGTCGCTCGAATAATTACGTTGGTATCTCGCTTTTCTTTCTTTACTCACACGTCATCGTGGTTTCATCACTTGGTAGAAACTGGTTATATAAAAAGATTCATTAATCTGGTGTAACTACTGGTGCTCGCTTGCACCTTCTTAATGAAAAATAAGTTACACCGTTAAGATCTTACTGCCTATTACATGTAGCATCGCCGGAGCTGAGCTCCGTTCCAAGTTTGTGGAACGGGCGTCCCGTCTAACTTCCCTATTTTGTATGCTCCATTCATCCCTGCTTCAATCACCTGAAATGGGCCTTCCCAATGAGGTCCAAGCTTTCCATGGCTTTCCACTCAACTTGCTTCATTGCTTCACAGCACGTAGTCTCCCGGCTTGAGAGATTGTTTCTTCACCCTTGAATGGTAACACCTTTCTACCTCCTTCTTGGGTCTTGCCTCTCGAATAGCCGCTATCATCCTTCGTTCTTCCAGTAGGTCCCGATTTAGACGAAGTTCTTCCTCGTTGTTGGTTCATGAGATTTGTAAGACACGAGCCGATGGCATCCTGATCTCAGCAGGTATCATGGCCTCTGATCCATAGGTCAAACTGAATGGGGTTTCTCCGTGACTAGTCTTTGGTAGGGTTCTATGGGCCCAAAGGACGCTTGGTAATTCTTCGAGCCAACTCTTGCCTTCCAAGCCCAGATGAGTCTTAATGCCTTTTACAATTCTCAGGTTCACTCTTTCGACCTGCCCATTGCCTTGGGGATGGGCTACTGAAGTTAAAATCTGTTGGATCTTCAAATCTTCGCACCATGACTTGAAAGGATTCTCGGCAAATTGCTTGCCATTATCTGTTACAATGAACAATGGCAGGCCAAAATGGCATATGATATTTTCCCAAACAAATTTCTTAACCTGCTTCCCCATAATCATCGCAAGTGCTTTGGCTTCTACCCATTTTGTGAAGTAGTCGACTGCTACTAACAGAAACTTAACTCATCTAGCAGCTTCCGAAAATGAACCAACGATGTCCATTGCCCACTTTTGAAAAGGCCAAGCAACGCTGACGAGTATCATATCATTTTTTGGACGTTGGCACATGGGGGCGTGCTTCTGGAAACTTTCGCACCTTTGGATCTCGGCCACAACACTCCTATGCATACCTGGACAATAATACCCTGCTCCCATCGCCTTGGCTACCACCATCCTTGGTCCTGCATGTATCCCACATATACCCTCGTGTATCTCCCTGGTAACATAGTTGGCTTCATCTGGCGTGAGACAACGCAACAGTGGCCCCATATATGACTTTCGGTACAAGACCCCTTCCTGAAATTCATAATGTAAGGATTTTGCATGTACTGCACATGCTTCTCCTCTTTCCTCTAGGAGGTCTCCCTTTTCCAGAAATCTGATAATCGGGCTCTTCCAACATTCCTCCACTACACCTTCTATGGAGGCCATATTATTCTCTTCAATCGACGGCGCCTGTAAGACCTCCACTTTGACTTCTTTTGCTAAGTGCCCAAAAGGCGACGGAGGCCAGTTTGCTGAGGGCATCTGCCTTCTTGTTCTTGCTTCATGGGAAGTGTGAGATGCAAAACTTTTTGAAACTGTTGATTCTGCTCTTTGCTTTATCCAAAAAGCTTCATCGTTTTCTCTTTAGCATCATAGGATCCGTTGACCTGGTTTGCGACCAGTAATGAGTCTACATGAGCGTGGAGTGTCTGGATTCTCATTTGCTTGGCCAGCCTTAAGCCAGTCAGTAATGCCTCGTACTCTACTTCGTTGTTGGAGCTCTTGAAGTCTAACCTAAAAGCGTAAGTTATTTCCTCCTACTCAGGCCCCACCAGTAACATTCCAGCGCCTGACCCTTCGTCGTTTGATGCATCATCAGTATGCAAGCACCATTCCATGTTGTCTTGACTCATGGATTTCTTATTGGCATTGTGGCCCTCCTTATCTTGTGACATTCCTGTTAAAAAATCAGCCACGACCTACCCCCTGACTGCAACCCTTGGTTTGTACTCTATCTCAAAGACCCCCAACTCGATGGCCTATTTTGCCAACCTTCCTGGTATCTCTGGCTTTCTCAATATCTATTGTATAGGTTGGCTAGTCCAGACCTGAATCACATGGGCCTGGAAGTACCTTCGCAATCTCCTGGAAGCATATACCAAAGCAAGAGTTAGTATTTCCACAGGCGAATACCTGGTTTCTGGATCTTTGAGAGCCTGGCTGATCAAATAAATCGGGGTATGTTCTCCTTCCTTGTTTCTCATCAGTATTGCGCTTACGGCTTCTTCTCCTGCGGACAAGTACATCACCAGTCGCTCTTTGGGGAAAGGAGCTACTAGCCTGGGCAGACTGCTTAAGTATATCTTCATTTGTTGAAATGCTGCTTCTGTTTTGTTCGTCCACAAAAAATCCTTCTTGCTCAGACAGTTGCGTATAGTAGTCATGAAAGGCAAAGCACGCTCAGCATGCTTCGACAGGAACTTGTTCAGGGCTACCAATCGCCCATTGAGTGTTTGTACCTGTTTGACGGATTTGGGTGATGGCATTTTGAGCACAACTGTCACCTTCTCAGGGTTAGCTTCCAACCCTTTCTTTGTCACAACTACCCCCAGAAACTTCCTTTCTTCCACTCCAAATGAGCATTTCTTGGGATTTAACTTCATGTTTATTTTTTTCAAAGTTTGGAAAGTCTCCGCAATATCTGCGAGCTAGGCTTCCTCATCGCGACTTTTTATCACCATATCATCCACATAGATTTCAATGTTTCTTCCCGTCTGTTGCAAAAAGGCTTTATCCATTAATCGTTGGTATGTTTCCCCTGCATTCTTCAAACCAAATGGCATTTTTGTGAAGTAAAAGATGCCAACGTCTGTGTAAAAAGCAGTCTTATCTGCATCTTCAGGCACCATTTGCACCTGGTGGTATCCTTTGTAAGCATCTAGGAAGCACTTCAAAGGAAAGCTCGCCAAGGAGTACACCTTCAGATCAATATCCGGGAGTGGGTAGCCATCCTTGGGGCATGCATTGTTAAGATCCTTGAAGTCGATACACATCCACCACATGCCATCGCTCTTTTTCACCATTACCGGGTTAGCCACCCAGGTTTGATAACGTACCTCCCTAATAATACTCGCCTCCAGCGACTTCTTGACTTCTTCAACCATAGCCCAACTTCGTTCTGAGCCTATGTGTTGACACTTTTGGGCAACTGGCTCCTTTGATGAACGTGTGTTCAGCTTGTGCTCTATCATGCTACGGGGAACGCCCTCCATGTTACTGGGTTGCCATGCGAAAACATTCAAGTTGTGTTGCAGCAAATGACGAAGTCGTTCTTTAGTGGCATCTCCCAGCTGCCCATCGATGATGATTTTTGTTCTGGGAAGAGGGGGTTAATTACCCACTTTTTCAATGTTAGGCATACCAGCTCCTCCTCTCCAGCTGTTGTTCCTAGAGCGATTGCCTTTACATCTTTGCACTCTCTACTGGAGTATACAGTGACGACCCCAGTTGGGGTAGGGAATTTAATTGCGGCATGAACTATGGATATGACCGCTCCAAGCATGCACAAACCCGGCCTTGCAAGTAAGAAATTGTGAGATGACTCCGATCGCACAACTAGGAAAGTCATAGTGACCTTCCGCCACCCTGCGTTGTTCCCAGGGTCTGTACTACCTCTCTTGCAAAACCGGTGAGTAGGTGCGTCCTTGTATCCAGGTTCTTTTAATTTCCTCATCAAATGCAAAAAACAGTGCTCGTACATAATTTCTAAACCACTACCTCTATCTACATATATTCTGTCTACCTGATGCCCTGTGATGATGGCTGAAATCGTGAGAGGGCCATTGGCAAAACTCCCACCATGTATTGGATGGAATGAAATTTCTTGGGCCATCCAAGGCTCCATGTGGTCAGAATGGCGCTTGACGCTACATTATGCCACCTTCATCATGAATATCTCCTTCCTTTTGTCCCCTGCTTGAGGTGTTTTCTTCAGCTCTCTTAGTAGGTGTGCGAGTTTTCCGGTTTTTATGGCTAGCTCAATTTTCCGTTTCAATGAGAAACAATCATCTGTCGCATGCCCGTTTTCCTTGTGGAATTAACAGTACTTGCTTGTGTCTCTCTTCACTCCGGGCTTCAAAGGTGTGGGATTGGTGAAATTGATGTTTTCTGTGGCTAGAATTTCGCTAGGGGTTTTGGTCAAAGGTGGGAGGGTCACATTGGGACCTTGTGGGTTCCAGATTAGGGATGTGAAACGAGGTTGAAAAGGTGGGCTTCGTTGGGGGTACCGTGGGTGGAAGCGTGGTTTCTCCCATGATCTCGAACTTCCCGATCTCTTCTGTGGGTCCCACATAAGGGACATAAGTTTTTTTGGCGTCTTATCTTTCAACTGCTCCCATGCCTTCTTCCCTCTGACATCTCGTCCACTATCTTTGGAAGGTGCTCGTGGAATCTTTCTACCAACTGGTCATTTCTTACCCCATGGATGAAAGACGAGATTCGGATCGTCTCCCCGACACCTCGTACCTGCATGCTCTCATTCGAATACCGTGTGATAAAGTTTTCAATGGACTCACCATCGCCTCTCTTGATGTTGTGCAACTCAGTTGGGTCCCTGGCGAACAACCTTTGTTGACTGAAATTTTTGAGGAAGTTTTCTTCCAACTCCTTAAAACTACCAATTCCTCCGACTAGGAGGCCGTCGAACCATACCCAAGCTTCACCAGTCAGGGTCTGAGAAAACATGTGACACCATACAGGGATTGACCACTGCTCTACCTCAGCTGCGCCTATGAAAATTGCGAGATGATCATCCGGGTCTCCCATGCCATTGTACTTCCCCACATTGGATGGCATCTTGAGTTTAGGCAGAAAGGTGAATTCCGCTATTCTTGGTATAAACTTGGACATGGCCCGTGCCGTCGATGGTCGGTATGGCTTGCTAAAATCATCGCGACCTTTGCCTTTTCCTTGATTCCAGTGATGTCTCGGTTCATTTTTGTTCTTGATTCATCTTAGACGTTCTTCGTCTTGTCTCCTTGACCATCCCCTTCTTCCTGTGAACTCGGTTTTGGATCGATAAACATCCGAGCATGTTCTTGACGAAAGGATAAACAGCAGCACAAACCAAAAGTCAAACAATAATACGAACTATAATTGAATGGTTTCATTGATAAAAACCTAACGATTACAAGCTCGTTACAACATAAGAATCAAGACTCTTGGCAAGGGGAGATCGAGCATGATCTCCCCTCTCATCCGGCAGCCCTAGGCTCCCGGGCAGACTCCCTCCCCAAACCCTTAACTCTCTACACATTGAAAC
>BJCM01275192.1:0-19282 GCA_018326385.1 Flaveria bidentis | reverse complement strand
TGTTATTATTTAACCAATTTTAAATAACAAACAAATAACATCTCATGAACAAATTATCCATATAAGTTTATTCTTTTACAAAAGCAAAGTTTTAGAAAACCAATTTTCTAAATCGGTGTTAATATTTATTTGTATGATCTCATCAACAAATAAACATATATTGGTGTTTGTTAAGCTTGTTATTGGGTATGACCCGACTTGGATCATAACGTACTAACCACATCAATGTTCTATGTGTCTTGGGCATAAAGGATCCAACACTTTCCTGCCACCATCATCGAAATCACCTTCGGAATCGTCATGACTCGATCACCTTAAACCGTCACCGTGATCCCGCCAGGCGCTGTCAACCGTATAATCTTTTGCGACACACAACGTTCACTTCGTAGTCCACCGAACAATCCACTCCTAGGACCACATCGAAGGGTGTATCTATATTCTTACTACTAACATGCACTTTAGCACAAAAAGCAGCAGGAATAAAACTTTTACCAGCGCTAGAATCGAATAACACAAAGGCTAAAGATTGATTTACTAGAAACATACCTGACACAACATCAGGGGTACACCCTAGCCTCCTCCTGCATCATCTTATAGGCGTTGCGTTCGCCATCTGTCCTTCTCCTCCGGTCCTCTTAACTCCTGAACCTTCCGCCCATGGCTTCTTACAGTCCCTGCTTATGTGGCCAATTTCTCCATAATTGTAACATCTCATAGTCCCACATTCCCTAGCCACATGACAAGGCTTCCCACACTTGAAGCAAGTGTTTGGTCCCCTTTTGCATTCTCCCAAACGCTCCATCCCACATTTACCACATCTGTTCATCCCCGCACCAGGTGTGACCATACGGCGGTCATCCCCCCGTGTGTGCTTATTATTCGCCGGGTCACCACCCCGTCTAGTTCTCTTTCCTTTCAAGTTGCGGTCTCCATCACCTTTCTCGACGTCTTCAGCCACCACCACCACCATAGTTCTTTCATCATACAACCTCCCCGCCAAATCAACTGCCGACCTAAACGTGCTTGGTCGGGCAGTGATCATGTGCCTATGGATATCCGCCGGATAGCCCTGAATATACCTCTTGATCTTTTGCAAAAGAGGTGTCACCTGATCCGGCACCAGCCGTGCCATTTCGTTGAATTTGGTGGTGTACTGCTGATGCTTCATCGTTCCTGCCTCCAGCTGCAGGAACTCTCTTTCAAATTTATCCATCTCACGCTAAGGATAGAACTCCTCAATCACCATCCTTTTCAACTCCAACCATCTCATCCTTCCAATAGCCCGACTACCCTCAACTTGGACTATGTTGTGCAACCAGCATAGAGCCGAGTCCACAAATAAGTGGGCAGCAAACTTTACCTTCTGGTCTTCCCGACACTTGCTGATATTTAGAACATCTTCCCTTTCCCTCACCCATCGGTGCGCAGCAGCAGCAGTGCCATTACCATCAAAAGTTGGGGGCTTGCATCGTTGAAACGCCCCATAGTTACAGCCTCGTGTCGCCTCCGGCGCAGGCTCTTATTCTTCCTCTTCATCCTTAGAGAAAACCGTTTCAGCCTCAGGCCGTCTCCCTCTGCCCGAAAGTCTACCCCTTTCCTGTCTCTCCCCATCTCTAAGAGCCTTTATCACTTTGTTCACCACAGATGGTAGGATTGTCTGCATGGCCTGATGCACTTCCTCCGCAACCGCCTCTCTCATCGAGGCTCTCAGATTAGCACTCTCATCACCGCCCTCTGGATGAGGGGTTTCGGGTTCTTCATGAACCACTTTTTCAACTCTAGGCCATCCTCTCCTGACCCGTGGTTCAGGACCACGTCCACCACCGCCTCCACCACGTGAAGGTTTAGAAGATCTACCACCAGCCATCTTCTAACACACATTGAAAGATTCAAACACCAACACGGTCATTCAAGGGAACAACTCAGTCTATGTCAAGTATAGTAAGTCCCTAATTATAGTGGCCAGTTGTGATTAGCCACTTACTTTACTCTCCATACCCCAAGCATTACCTGTCCTGACTACATCAGTATCTAAATCTACCAGCAACATATAAGTCACATAACATGCGCACGTAATCCCGGTTAACATTACGAAAATACCTGATAGCACGTAGCTACTCAGACTAGCATCCCTTCCCTTTTCGTCCCATTCTCAGTTTAAGTTAAGGTTTATTTTGAAAATTTTCCCATTTCACTTAAACTTTGGCTCTGATACCAATTTGTAAGGCCCCGTTCCCTGGACGCTTACAACTGGTCCTTCATCGCACATAAAACATATATTTTTATCATCTTTCATAAAAGGGTTGCAGCGGAAACATTAAAAACAACATTTTCATTTCATCAAAATGCTTTTGCAAAATAATACAACCGTTCATTACACAATATCATTTTACATTTCATTACAAAGCATTATAACAATGGATGCTATCCAAAAGGAACTGAGTAGTCGCCCCGTGCCATCCTCAGCAACATAACTGCCAACTGGAAACACATCAAAGTCAGCGTTGCTGAGTGAGTTTGAGTTTTAAAGGAAACATACTTTATTTCCTTATAAAACCATTTGTTAATTTCATACGCGATCACACAACATACATACACAGAGATAATATAAATATTATCTTCTTTACGTTAATTACATCTTCATTCATTAATCATCGCACACTACTTCATCCTATGCTTCATTCGTTCATAACAACATTTCGTCCGTTCATGCATTTCATACATATCGCATTTTTCGCATAAATCGCACCCTTGCATCATTGTACCCGAAGTACATATCGCACAAATTGCACACATGAGGTAGCCAATATCGCACGCTACATAGCACATAGTAAATACCACATCGCACGTAGCGGAGCAGTTACCAAAACTGAACTCCCACTGTGTCTATAGTACCTCATGTTATCCATCGTACATATCGCACAAATCGCACCAACGGAGTGGTCACCAAGACCGACTCCCCCTGTGTGTGTGAGAACTCATGGGGTGTAGCCAGAATTGCACGCCATCTCATGGGTTAGCCAAAATCGCACGCTACATAACCAACATGAGGTAGCCAACTTCGCATGCTACATAGCACACAATAAATACCACATCGCATGTATCAGAGCAGTTACCAAAACTGAACTCCCACTATGTCCATGTTCCCTTATGAGTTAGCCGAGATCGCACGCTATAAATACACACACAATTGAGCTAACAACTCTCAATGAGTTGTGAACCTCCTTCCTTTCCCTTGCAAGCCATCCTTACGCACATTCATTCGTTCATGCTTGCATTCATTCATTACGTTTCTTTTTTCATTATCTTCCACTTCACGTTACATAATACTTTCATTACATTCATTAACGTTCAACGCAAACCACGGGAAGACAATCATACATAATAATAAGGAACATAAAACATACAACATCAATCACACAAGGCAACTTCACATACCCATAACATACGACATGCAAAACATACAACATGCACAATCACACAACATCAAACATCACACGAATCACGCGCATCACATCATATAACCATACGACATAACACATCATCATCAACATCAACTCATCATCATACATAGTCTTGCATCATGCATGCCCATCACGTCATTTACAACCCCGAAGGTCCGAGCCTAAGTCCGCACTTTCCCGAAAGTCAGACAATACTATGGTCATTCGGGCGTATGGACCCTATTTGGTCGCATGGTCTTCCATGCCTATGAGAACACTCAAGAGAATGGGCCTCTAGTCTCATAGCCTCCAATCGCATGCGTCCCATGCGAATGAACCTCAATCACATGACATCCGGGCGTATGGACCTCAATCGCATGACCTTCATGTGAATGGCCCTCAGTCGCACACCTTTCGTGCGTATGGACCTCAATCACACGACTCACAGGCATATGGAATCCAGTCGTATGACCTTCAATCGCATAGCCCTCATGCGCATGGCTCTCAGTCGCACAAATAAACCTCAGTCGCACCTCTTTCATGTGTATGGCCCCCAGTCACATGCCATTCGTTCGCATGGACCTCCAGTCGCATAGCCCTAGCTGTGCGCAGAATGCAGTTCATCCCGAACTGTAGCGGGCGGTTTTGGCCTCTAAACTCTTCAAAACCTCTCTTAAGCTCAAATCAACCATTCTAAACCTTAGGGAAGCATACCACGACATCATTCAAGCACAACCAAGCCCAAAATCAAGCCCCAAACGAATCATACACATACATATACATACAAAAACTGGTTTACACCCAAAAACTCGAAAAAGGGTTTTCAGATGTGTTCCAGCCCCAATATCATTCAAAAACATGTAAATGAGGGGTCCTAGAACTCACACAAACAATCTCGTCAAGTAGAGCTCTACTTCGATTTGTCCTGCTACACGACGATTTGCACGCTCGAATCAACCCGAACCAAGCTTTTCTCCTCTTTTCTCCTTCTCTTCTCTTCTTTGGCTGAGTTTTGCAAGAATGGGGAGGGTGTCGGTTGCCCTCCCCTCTTATACTTCCACTCATCCAAGTTTCTCCTGTTGGCGAGTTTGGTCCCTCGACTTTGGACTTTATTTCTTTTCTTCTTTCGTTGGCTTCAAAGAAAATTTCCAATGATGTACCAGAAGCTGAGGGTCTTAGAGATATGATTAGATTCATCTCTACAACTAGGGTAGCTTATGCTATCACTGTTAGACCCATAATCTATGAGAACTTCATAAGATCTTTCTGGAATTCAGCTGAAGTGATTGAAGAAGATGGTGTTAGAACTTTATCTGGAAGAACTGATCATGATCATACTCTGAGCATCACTGAAGATTCTGTAAGAAGATGCTTGCATTTTGCTGATGATGCTGATGCACCACTAGAGCTGGATGAGGAAGACATAACCACCTTCTTTGCTGAGATTGGGTGTGAAGGGGGTTTTGAAGCTAAACAAATTGTAAAAGGATTAGTTGATTTGCACTGGAGATTTCTAATCCACCTCTTTCAGCATTGCTTATCCAAGAGAAAAACAGGGTGGAATGATATTCCAATCACTACTTCCTCAGCAATTTGTGCTCTCTGCACAAACAGACCATTCAACATGTCTACCTATGTATTTAATGGTTTGGTTTCAAATATACAAGATGGGAGAAGATACAAGTTCTTGATGTACCCAAGATTCATCCAGTGTCTGATTAATGAAGCATTCCCACATCTTGTTACTGAGGGGCCAGTGCTTGATATTCCTCATTCTGATGCAAAATCATACAAGTACATTAAGAAGAGGGATCCCAGAAACTTTTATAGTGGAACTCACTCACCTCTTCTTCCTTGGATGCTTCAATAGATCAATCCAAAAGAACAAGGAGAAGAACAAGCTGCTGATGAGCAAGCTGATGGTGCTAATAAGCAAAGGTCAGTGTCACCCCAAGATGGTGCAGGGGGTGATTCTCACACTGAACCTGAACTTCATGAATATGCATCTCCTTTTGTACCATCACCAATCCCATCACCACAACCATCACCACAACCATCACCATTACAATTTCCCTATAAAACTCCTACTTTATCACAAATAGCCCAACCAATAACATCTTCACCATATCAATCACCAATATCACCACTTTAACACTCACCAAACTCACCACCCCATCCAGTGCCTACACATGATAACCCAACTGAGTTTGGAGACTCAACCAGCACATCCAAAGCATCCAAATCATCTTTAGATGAGGAGGATCATCATGCTCAAATGCCTATAAGAAGAGTCACTTTTGAGACTACTCCCTTAGAAAGTTTTGTTGAATTTAATGTAAATAGACTAGATGGAAAAGATGAGTTAATTTCTGAGCTCCTACAAAAATTTCAAAGGATGGAAAGGACACTAAATAGGTGAGCTAGAATTATTGATGATAGGATGCTAGAGCTTGATGAAAATGAACAGGAGTTAAAAGAGATTAAAGAAAAACATGAAGCTGAAATGAAGGAGAAAGAGAAAGAGATTGAAAACTTAAAAGCTGCACTCAACCATTTTAGAGAAGATGTAAGTGGCCATGTTGATACACTTGCCATTCAAACTATAGCTATGGAAGAGCAAGAAGATATGATTGAAGAACAAGCAGAAATCATCTCCAATCTCAAAGTAAACTTGATAGCCAAAATAAAAGAATTTCTAAACTTGAGATGCTAATTGAAATACAAAGATGTGCTGATGCTGAAGAAAATAAAAGGAATGAAGAATCAATTCTAGTGATGGTGCTAATTGAAATACAAAGATGTGCATGATGCTGAAGAAAATAAAAGGAATGAAGAATCAATTCTAGTGATGGTGGTTTATTCTGGGCAATCAGATGCTACTCAAACTGAGAAAGCTGAATTTGAAGAATTATCAGTGCTCTGGATATCTTTACTTTTGAAGAATTCACTATAGATGAGGATTTTTGGGATTTTGTTGCAGACCAGAGGACCAACACTGAACCCATTGTGGTCATTCCTCAATCTCCAGTTCCATTGGAGAAAGAGTTGAGCATGAAAATGGTACCTGCTGTGTCATTATCTGAAGAACAAAAAGAAATGATCAGAGAATTTTGTGAACAAGAAAAAGAAAAGGAAGAAAAAGAGGCTGGTGATCAAGATAAAGTACAAAAAGGGGCTGAAAAATTGCCTGAGGAGATAAAAAATGTTGAATCCTCTTCTAGTCCTCCACTTCAAACTTATACCACGAAGAGGAAATACTTATTTGAGAAAGCTAAAGGAAAAAAAAACCCATGAATGAAGAAGAACCAGCTAAGAAAACCAAACCAGATATTTCCAGAAGTCTTGCTGCAATAGCAGATTTCTTGGAAGAACATGAAAAAGCTGAGGCACAATTGAAGAAACCAGATGTATTCATTGATCTTGAAGAATGAGAGATTGAGGGAGGATATATTGTTGATGAGCCTATAGATATGGACAACCCGATGGTAAAAGAAAGAAATGTGGATGAAATGGTGTTAAAGGCTCAAACTGATGACCTGATGATAAAAGCAATGTTATTGATCAATCACGAGTATGATCCAGATGAAGTCTTTAGTATGACATTTGAAGGCATGAAAGCAGAAGAAGAAAAGGTCAATAAATTGCTGGATCCAAACTTTGAAACTGAGTATGAAAGATCATTTTCTAGAAAGGTTCCTATGCCTAAACTATCATCCATGAAGAAATCAATCTCAACTCCTAAACCACTATTTCCTGATCCTTATAGCATGTTAGATAAGGAAACGAAGGATTATTTTTCAAGCCAAGGCTTCACAATAAGGAAGCTTGGGAATATGAAAACAAACTCATTAAGGGCTGCAACTCTCCAAATGATTAATGAAAAGAAAGATAGGCTCAAGCAGATAGAAGAAGAAATCATAAACAAGAAGCCAAGATCTAGAGTAACAGCTCAAGACATGCTGATAAATAAAAAAGATCAAGAATTGTTGGCTCCTGTACTTCATAAATACCCTGAATGGTTTGTAGAACCCCCTCAACTAAAACTACAAGAAGGGTTAACCACTAGTGAGTTAATTAAAAGGGTGTCTACTCCCAAAGGCAAAGTTGATCAGAAAATAAGTGCATGGAAGTATGACAGCATGTGGAACATGTTTATGGTTAAAAGGATCTTCGGGCTTGTCCAATTCTTTATAGAGTACTCTGCTCTTGTAAATGTCCTGGAGATCCATGACTTAAAAGAACTAGCTCAACTGGAACTCATCAATCACTCAGCTCTGTTTAGGGGATATGAATTTGAAAACATACTTAAAATGTTCAAAAGGACTGACAATTTCAAATCATTAAAGGCAATATGCCTAAGGAAAGATAAGTCATTTATTAATCCCCTTGAGAAGAAGAAGACAATACATGCTAAAGAAGTTGTGTTTTTAGAGTTAAACGTGAAACCAACAGAATCTCTAAAGAGAAAAATGGTGTCTGGTACTCATTCCTCTACACCCATCTTAAATGTGTACTATTATGAAAAAACTTATGAGATGGTGAATGAAAGAAAGTGGGGAGGAAAGGAGGGAGCTGAAATAAGACTATTTAGTGGATATGAACTAAGATTGCATGATGAATCCTACATCCACTATATATATACCAGACACTTCCGGGAAATAAACAATAAACTGGGAGAACAAGACATGCACTTCTTCCTAAAGTGCATCAAGTTGCTGAAATTGGCTTATGATCGTATCATTGCCAAGAGAGACAAAAGAAATAAAAAGAAGACTCCATTACAACTTGGGAATATTGTTAAACTGGAGGTAGATGTGGGTGGGAGCTTACTAATTCACAGAGATGGTCACTCTACTGTATCTATTTGGGAACCTATTTCTCTAAAGAAGTTACCAATAGAAGGCATCTACAATATGAGCAAAATGAAGATACATGTGTTGAGTAGGGAAAGAATGTGAGAAGCAACAGATTTTTTCAACATGATTAAAGCCATTCTGGATCCAACTAAAGCAGCATTTTTGCTACCCCCACAAGACCCAGCAGAATCATCACAACGTCAATCACTACCCAAACATTGAAGAACATAGGCTGCGTAATCCTTAGGGGAGTATTGTTGGACCCTGAAACGATCATGCATGCCAATTCAATGGGTGAGTTGATGGTTGCTTTGCTGGACTCCCACAAGTCCAAGAAGAAATGCGGATGAAGATCCTGCACAAGAAAAACCAAGTATGGTCTTTAGCATTTGTCAATGCGGAAGACATAAAACAAAGACGGACAAGTATTTGTTCTTCCGTATTGACAAATGCGGAAGACAAAACAGTAATGCGGACAAGACTTTGTTCATCCACATTTGCCAATGCGGATGACCAGACAAATGCGAATAAGAATTTGTTCATCCGCATTAACCAATGCGGATGACCAACATACAAATACGGATGATCAAGTGAAGAAATGCTGATCAAGTCAACGCATCCGCATTTGCCAATGCGGATGAACAAGCAAAGATGCAGATAAAGACTTAGACTAGTTATGATGTAATAGGTGAGGGGTAGTTTAGTCATTTTGTAAAAGGCATCTTGTCTGCCTATAAATAGAATAGAAAACCTCATACATAAGGTGACGGATGATAGACATAGATAATATTTGTTGTCTTTTATTCTCTGTAATCAATCAACTTCATTAATATATACAAAAGTATTTATGAGTAAATTCTTGGATTAACTATTTATTGATTGCTTGTTTCCGCCATTCAATCATTAACTCATTCATTATATTCGATTCTTAGTGAGATTCTCACTCTCACATACCCAGTCAAGTTGCTCATTTGAGCCTTGTTAGTACTCTACACTAGCTCCATTCATCTTAGAATTCTGAAATCACTAGTTCTCTTATATATCAATATCAAAACATTATGGGTTCCTTTACTACAAAAGTAAATAGTTTTGTTTTGGGTATTAGGGATTCGAGTTACGGTTTGTTGCAGCTTTTTGAATTGGGATTTGTGGATTGGTTAGGTTGAAACGAAACTTTTAATTCGTTAGAGTTTAGTCCACTAATTCTAATCTGATTAAACTGTAAAAGTTGTCAAAATTAGAACAGAAATTTATTGTATAACGTTTTTTATTCGATAACCAAAGAAACTGAAAATAGAATGAATTCCTTAAATTTGTTTATGCAGGTAGACAAACTTAACATTCTTGATAAATAGTGAAGGATTTAAAATAGGGTCCTAATATAGAGACACCCACCTAGATAAATCGACACCCCTATACGCCACATATGGGTCCATACGTGGCGTATAGGGTCGAATATACTGAAACGAGGAATATTCAGGGGAGCTGTGAAATAGTTATACGTCCCATATGGTTCTATACGACCCCCACTATACGACAAATATAGGGCTATACGACGTTTATAGCAAATTTCGACAATAACTACGAGGAAAAATCCAGGGGCCGTCAGAGGGGTTATATGCCCCGTATAAGACTATACGATACGACGCGCATAGGGCTATATGATACGACGTGTAGGGGGTTATCCGACTAATATAGAACTTTTGGGGTGTTAATTTATAATTTTGATGTGTATATATATCCACAGCCTTATAATATCTCTCATTCTCTTATAATGTCTTCAATCATCATCATTGTTGTTACACCGTTCTCATTAATAGTATTGCAAATTTGCAATAGACAACCATTTTCAGCACGAGCCTAAAAACTACCCCAATCATCCATATAGTAACCATCACACCACTGTCACACAATCAATCCATCACTACTCACTCCATCATCACCAAAATCGGCGCTCACCATCTCCAGTATAAGTGCTAGGACTACCGCCACCATGACTTCTGATACTGTCACCACTATGACCACCGCCATCGATCAAGGTTACCATCAAATCTTCCTTTATTCATCAATCTTATTTTCATTTGTTTGATATTTGCGGTGTATATTATTAATGATGTGAAACATAAAATATGAAACATATGGCTATTTGTTTTATTAGTTGTATCACGTAACAATATATATCGTTATCAAAACATGAATTAGATTTTATAAACGTGACCATCAACGGACAACATGTATTATTATAATATTGCAAGTCAAAGAAACCAAAAACAAAGCAATAATAAACATTCTCATGAATACATTGACATCATATGTTTTCATTATATAAAACTGTATAAGGTATGATATAGTTAATTAGGTAAAACATATGTATCAGAAGCAAAATCTCCGTTATAAAATATCTTTCATTTACCAATTAAAGTAGTTGCCGGCCACTTGATGTCGACCATGTTATGTTTCCCCACTTTGACTTTTCCTCGTTTGTTGACCACATACATAAAAAAAGGAGATTAGAATATAGCATTGACAAATGCAAGTTATATACTAGTATGCTAAGAAAATTAAATATTAAATAATTTTTTTCTTTAAACAAAAGAATTGCTAAACACGTACGTAGGCGTAGGTCGAGGAAGAAGATAACATTAATAAATTCTCGATTGGGAAGACCATGCCAATCCACAGCACATCATGATTTTGACCTTCAAATAGAAAAATTATAACTTACTATTTTGAATTTAATTATAAAAAGGGTCGTGCTATATCGATACCAACCTCAAACTTAATATGCAATCCCTAAACTTAAAGTGACATTTAACGAGAAATTCAAATGGCTGTTTAAAATTTAAAGGATCATGAGATTTAATATAATATAAATTGTAAAAAAAAGTTCACTAGTTTAGCCTATAAACAATCTTTTGTATGTTTTTGAGTTGTGATTTGCATGTGATTGACCCCTTAAAAGACTCTTTCAATTAAGAGTCAATCTTTTTCATCCATTTCATCTTTAAGCTTTCAATTCTTCCATATAGATGTCACATCAGATTTTTTTTTGTTTTCTTCCATTCCCTTCTTAAAAGAATTCGCAACCCATTTCCATTATCATCTATATATTTACATTAAAAATATTATTTTTTTTCTTCTTTACAATTAAATAATATTTTTTATATATTTATTATAACCACTTAAAATATATTTTAAAAATATAGAGGTTTGAAAAGTGTTTTACTAAAATACAGATTAAAAAATAACATTTTTCATATTATTCACTAAGAGGTTGTAAATGTTATAACATTAAAAGAATCCATATAAGGACAATCTTATAAAGGAGGAAGACAAACATTGGTTTTAGGGGTGGGGGTGGGGTGGGAATTATATAATATTTTCTATCATAACCTAAAAGGCATTTAAGTCATTTTAAAAATGTTTAATAAGAAAGTTAACCTCCATTTACGTCGGGGAACTTTTTTGTTATGTTTAAATATTTTTTTGTAATTTGTCATACTTAAAGACCAAAAGTGAATTAAGATCTTACTATGTGAACCTTTCATGTAATTAACTCAAATATAAAATAACATTTCATTTGTTAAGAAATAATATATGGCAAAAAATATAAAAAATAACATAAAATTCTACACCCTTAATTTTCAAAAATTTTGCTTAAGGCCAGCATCATGTTTAAAAATCGTCCATGGAAATAATCGTGTGTCTCTAAGGTAAACTTCATAACTTTGGTTCATCTGTTGATTTTGCATTTGCCTTTCTTATTCTTGCAACCATATAGTGTCTTGTGGTGGTAAGTAAATTTACTATGTTTTTGCATCTTGATTTGTATATTCTCCCCATAAATTTGTCTTTTTTCTTAGCGTCTACTTTTTTGAAATAAAACTATTCAAATAAAATTATAATTAATTATAGTTGTTTAGTTGATAATTATGTAACTAGGTTCCTCCCTTTTCGTTGTGGCCTTGGAGGCTATTCATGGATGCGAAAACCATAATCATTATCATTGAGGACGAATAGATTCTCGGCTTAAGAAGTCCTTGTGTGTATATAAAATTTTATTTGATTGTTGTTGCTCCTATTAAAATTGACTCAATCTACTTAAACCTGACTGGGTGTGAGAATGATATTCTCTATTGATGTGAATAAAAAATGATCGAATATGATGACTGAGTCAATGATTGTAAGACGGAATCAAACAATCACAGAACATTGAATGCAAAAATTACTTATAAATGCTCTTTGTATTAACGAGGTGAAAACGATTACAATGAATGCTAGGGTTTTAGCATTAAACAGTAACAATACACCTTATGAAAATAAGACTAAACAAAATATTCTAATTATCTATATTCTATCAACAGTCACCTCACAAACGAAGTTTTCTTTTCTATTTATAGGCCGACAAGATGCCTTTTACAAATTGACTAAACTACCCCTGACCTATACATCAGAGAACTAGTCTAAGTACAAAAGTCTTCATCAGGATTTCTTTTGTTCATCCGCATTGACTAATGCGAATGAGTTGATCTTCATCAACATTTCTTGTTTCTTCTTCGGCATTAGTGTTTGGTCATCTACATTGACAAATGCGGATGAACTAACACTTATGCGTATATGTTGTTGGACATCATCATTAGTAAATGCGAATGTACAAAGTACTTGTCAGCATTTGTTTCGGCTATCCGCATTTGTTAATGCGGAAAAACAAACACTTGCCAACATTTGTTCTATGTTCATCCACATTTACAAATGCGGTTAGCCGACACTTCTATTGGCATGTTTGATCCTTTCAGGGTTCAACAATACTCCCCCTAAGGATTATACAGCTTATGTACTTCAAAGGGTTTGATGGTGGATGAGGTTGTGAGGATTCTACTAGGTCTTGAGCAATAGGAGAGGATACTGGTGGTTCTGCAAGTGATGGATCCAAAATGGCCTTTATCATATTGACAAAGTCATTGGCTTCAGACATCTTTTCTTTATTCAGCACATGAATCTTCATTTGGCTCATAGAGTGAATGACTTTAATCAGCAACTTTCTCAATGAGATGAGTTCCCATATTGAAACAGTTGATAACCCATCCCTATGAATCAGTAAAGATCCATCCACATCCACCTCTAACTTCACAATATTTTCCAGCTATAGAGGACTTCTTTTTCCTGTGTTCTCTCTTAGAAATGATTCTATCATATGCTATCTTTAGAATCTTTATGAACTTTAAGAAGAAGTGCATGTCTGCTTCACCTAGCTTATTGGTTATCTCTATGAAGTGCCTTGTGTATATGTAGTAAATATAAGACTCATCCAACAATCTCCCTTCATATGCACTAAATAATCTAATTTTAGCACCTTCTTCATCTTCTTTCAATTACCAACTCATATGTCTTTTCATTATAATAAACATTTAAGATTGGTTTGGAGGAATGAGTTCCAACAACCATCTTTCTTTTTAAAGATTTTGTTGGTTCACCTTAAGCTCAAGAAACACCACTTCTTAAGCTGGTTTTGTTCTTTTCTTCTATAGAGGGTTAACAACGGATCTATCTTTCCTCATGCAGATAGCCTTGAGAGATTTGAAGTTGTCTGTTCTTTTAAACATCTTCAAAATATCTTCAAACTCATAACCCTTGAGCATAGCCTTGTGATTAATCAACTCTAGATTAGTTAGTTCTTTTAGATCATGGATTTCTAAGGAGTTCACCAGAGCAGAGTACTCTGTGAAGAATTAGACTAATCCTAAAATCCTTTTATCTATAAACATGTTCCAGTCACTGTCATACTTCCAAAAAATAATCTTCTTATCAGTATTGCCCTGGGGAGTAGACCCACCTTAATCATATTTGCAGTGGTGATCCTTTCTTGAAGTTTTAGATGTGAATGCTCTGCAAAACCACTCAGGATATTTGTGTAAAACAGTCGCCAAAGAGTCATGATATCAATGGTGAGCTGCATGTCATGTGCTGAGACTCTAGTTCTTGGCTTTTTACTAGTAATATCTTTTTCCAGTTTCTTCAGCCTTTCCTTCTTTTCATTAATCAATCTAAGGATGGTAACCCTTATGGAGTTTGTTTTCATGTTGCCCAGATTTCTCCTTATGAATCGATGCCCAGGTAGATAGTCCTTCATTTCCCTATCAGTCATACTGTAGGGATCAGATACAGTGGTTGAGGAGTGGATGTTTGCTTTGCCTTTGAAAATGATTTGAACACTGGAGCTTTAGGTGAAAGAGTCTTTTCATACCCAGTCTCATATGTAGGGTACAAAAGTTTGTTTAGTTTTTCTTCTTTTGCCTTCGTTCCCTCATTGGTCAACCCAAATACCTCATTAGGGTCATACCCATGGTTGATCAAAAACATTGCTTTCACCATCAGATCATCAGATTGAGCTTTCTCTACCATCTCCTAAACTAACGACTCCATCTTCATAGGGCTTTCGTGAACTATTGGTTCATTAGCCACATATCCATTCTCTATCTCTCCTTCTTCAAGGTCAATGAACTTAATCTTCTTTTTCAGTTGGGCTTCGGCCTTTTCATGTTCTTCTAAGAATTCAGCAATGGCTACAGGGCTTATGGGGTTATCTTTTTGCTTTTTCTTGATGGGTTCTTCTTCTACCATTGGTTTTTTACCCTTTGCCTTTTCAGCTAAATATTTCCTCCTATGATCTCCAATGAAGTCCTAAAATTCATCATCAATAATAAAGTCTTCATTAGTAAAGCTATCAAGATCATTGATCATGTAACTGAATTCAGTCTCTTGAGTGTGAGTTTCTTCTTGTTTGTTTGTGTAGATCATCATTTCCATACTACGTTAATCCTGTTTTGTGTCACTGGTTTCAGTCTCTTTCTTAGACTCAATGAATTTCATCTTTTTGGCTGGAGGGAAGTTATCACCACTCTCCCCTAATGAACCTTCATCACTGTCATCTTTATTACTTTCTCCTTTTCTTTTCTCTTCTATTTTCTCTCCCTTATCATCTTTCTCCATTTCAACTTCTCTATTAATCATGACAAGCAGCTCTAACTCAGAGACTCTCTTATTAGATATTCTACTTGTTTCTGCATGTCCATGATGATATCAGCTTGTTCTTCAATAATTTCTTCTTGTTATTCCATAGCAATTGTTTGGATGGCTAAAGTGTCAACATGACCACTTATTTCATCCATTGAATATTAGAGAGCAACCTTTAAACTTTCTTTCTCATTTTCTTTTTCTTTTTTCTCAACCTCATACTTTTCTTTCAAACCTTTTAACTCCTCTTTTTCATCCAATTCTAGAAGTCTGTCTTGAATGATACTAGATCTTCTATTTAGTAGTTTTCTTATCTTGGCGACTTTCTACAATAGTTCTGAGATCATCTCATCTTTTTCATCATGCCTGTTTACTCCTGATTCAACATAACTTTCTCCTAGAGCAACCTTAAAAGTAACTTGCCTAACAGGCATCTGTCTTTGTTGATCCACCTTATCAGATGATGATTTGGATTCCTTTGAAGAGCTCGTAGAATCACCATACTCAACAGGCTCAGTAGTAGCAGAAGATGATTTTACAAGAGATATAGGTAAGTGATGGATTGGTGAAACATTGGGTGAGTATATGGGTGTTATATGTGGAGAGATGATGGGATGTGATTGTGGTGATGGGATTGGTTATCTTTGTGGTGATGGTATTAGTGTGGTCATAAAAGGTGAGGCCATATCAACATCATGAACAGAAGGTCCAGTGTGAAGATCACCCTACATCAACTTGCGGTGACACTAACCTCTGTCCTTTATCCCTTTTAACGGCTTGCTCATCAACAATTTTTTTATCATGAGCAACTTGTTCTTCTTCTTGATCAGGCTCATCAACAGGAGCCTCTTGTTCTTCTGGATTAATCTGCTGAAGCATCCATGGCAACAAAGAAAAAAAGGTTCCACTGTAAAAGTTCCTAGGATCTCTCTTCTTCATGTACTTGTAAGACTTCGCATTATAATGAGGAATATCCATTACAAGTCCTTCAAGTACAATATCAGGGAAAGCTTCATTGATGAGGCATTACAAGAACATTGGATACATTAGGAAAATATGTCTTCTCCCTTCTTAAATGTTTGATACCAGACCATTAAACACATAAGTAGACATGTTGAATGGTCTGTTAGTGCACAAAGCACATATAGCAAATGAGGTAATCACTGGAATATAATCCCATCTAGTCTTTCTCTTTGATAGACAATATTGGTAAAGATGAATAAGGAACCTCCATTGTAAGTCAACTAACCCCTTTACAATCTGCTTGCCTTCATATCCTCCCTCATACCAAATCACGGCAAAGAAAATAGTAATATCAGCATCTTCAAGCTCTAAGGGAGTGTTGGCATCATCACTAAACTACAGAAAATGACTCATAGTTTGTTCAGTAATGGCCAATGTATGATCATCATTGATTCTTCTAAACAGAGTCCTTATACCATCTATCTCTTTCACCTCAGCAGTGCTCCAAAAAGACCTTATGAATCTTTCATAAGTAATTGGTCTAATTGTAATTGCATGAGCAACTCTGGTAGTGGATACATATTTGATCATATCTCTGAGACCTTCTGCCTCTGGTACAGCAGGGTCAAGATAACCACTGACATTATAGAGCTTACTCCAAGTGAGATTTGCCATGTACCCTGCATTAGAGACATATGAATTAGAAGATTTGATAATACTCAATAGATTGTAGGGCATGCCTCAAGTGAAATTTCTTAGTTTGACTTTTATGATCAAACTTGAATGTTTATAGGTACTGTTCCATAGGTTTTATGCCTATACTTGATGTTATCATGAATAATCACTGTTATTTTGGTTTTCATGTTTGTAGTGATCATGTTTGTTGTTTTTAACCTCTTTTAACTCTTAGAATCAAGATGTGATTTCACATTTTCAGTCTTTTGTTATGCTCTGTTCATACGATAAAACAAGAGGTTGTGAAAATCACTTGTTTGTTGTTATCTTCTTAGTTAACTTGTTCATTGCAGTCGAAAATCATCATCATTTCTTATTCCAAATTTGATTTTGAGCATTGATTTTTGCTCTAGTGTTCTAAGTTCATCACTGGTTCAGAAGTCTGACATTTTAGGTCATAAATTTAAAAAATTATCACCTTTTGTTCGATACTACAGTTGTAGTGAATCGAAACAGTGGACAAATAAGGTAAAATGAATGTAGAACACAGGTTTGATGATGGTGATGATGATTGATTGAAGAGTAGTGAAATTCCCTCGTCGCACTATGAAGTCTCTCAAATTTGAAAAGTATTAAATGACCTTTTGAAATGGCTTTAAATAGCCAATTAATGTCTTTTACAAAAATTACAAGTTTGAGGACAAATGTGGTCAATTGTTAAAATCACTGTTGCAAATATGGAAGGGTTTTGTTCATCAGCATTTGTGTACTGTTACAAATATGGAAGAGTAAAAACTTAACAACATTTGTTCACTGTAGAAAATGCGATTGAACAAAGTTAGCAAGCATTTGTTCACTATAACAAATGCGGTTAAGTAAAATTCCTTTATCCACATTTATCTCAACAAATGCGACAAACCAATGAAGACGTCCGCATTTGTTGCCATTCATGACAAAAGAGATTAAGCACTTTGTTTATTCATTTTGATACACATGAAAAGTGTTGATGTCAACTGCATTCAAGAAATATGGATTAGTAAAAAGAAATGCGGTAGTTCAAAAGTTTACCACATAAACAAATGCGGTAGAACACTTTTGTCCACATAGGTTTTTAACACCAAACGTTTTATGTATACTTCTTTGACACCAATGCGGTAGAGTTATTTTGTCTACATTAGTTTCAGTTTGTTTTAAATGACATAAAAAATTACCCACATTGGTTATATGCATGGGTTACCTTCACCCGCATTAACCAATGCACTTACCCGTATTAAACTTTGAACTGAATCAAAACTTAATGTTTCTATAGAGAAATTTTTATGAAGAATTGTCTTTGATTGACTTGAGTCTTATGAAGTTTTTTACTGTTGTTGGGGTTGTCAATTCTTGCTTTTATTGACTTGTAAATCAAAAGTGATACAAGTTTCCCATTGTTTGATTGATCTTGGACTTCTTATGCTTTCATGAATCTGCATAAGCTAGGATACAACAGTATAACTTCTACACCAACACAAACAGTTTCTTTTTGATTTGTTTTATAAGTTTTAAGAAAGTAAATATCTATACAAACTAATCAAAATTTTAAATTACTCCCCCCTAAAGTTTATATCCATACCTAGATAGAAACACTAAAGATTTAAAGTTTTGAATATGAAATATTTTTGATGTGTTTGTTTTCTGATTTAAGCATGAAGAGAAAGTATACCTTTGTTGGGATCATATCAATCTTAGATTACACATGTGCATTCTTTTATTGTAAAATGGACATGCTTATGAACTTATTTATTGAAGGTATGTTTGTCCTCTTAGACTCATACCTGGTTGATATTTTAATGCATGTGATATTTATCGTGTTTTGGTTTGTTTGATTATTCAACATGTACCTCACACACAGAAGCATAGTATGATCAAACATCCTCATCTAATGTATGGTAGAACTGTTTCACAACTTGCTTGACCAGGTCACTTAAGTTATGAGAGCTCATTCTTACTGATCCTCACTGGGATTCTTTTAATTTGATCCTTTTCATGATTTGATCCACATTGGGATTCTTTTCACTTAACTTTGGATGGTGATCCATGATGGGATTCTTTTTGTTCATCCACAAAGAATGCATTCTTTTGTAGATTCATCCAATTTGGATGTTTTCCTCATTAGGAATCTTTGGATCAATACATCTGCACTAGTGCTTGTTTCTTTAGGTCTTTGCTCAGCAAAACAGAGATGAAATTGATGTAGGTGAAAGAGATTCATAAAGTATAATTACCTGGTGTGTTTAGGTTACTACACACACATCCACTTAGATAAGCCAATACATACCTATACTCTAA
>BJCM01275190.1:0-13541 GCA_018326385.1 Flaveria bidentis | reverse complement strand
AAGAGGCTACTGGAAGCTTGTGTTTATTGAATATATTGAGCTTTTTCATTCCATTAAGTATTGTTGCTTATTGAATCATCTATGAATACTTTTTGGTCTTCTTGAGTTCATTAAATCTTTGTGTGTGTTGTTTGTGTTTGGTGTTGAACGATTCAAACCATCTTCTGCACTGGTAAAACTGATCAAATGGACCAACACATTGGTAGGAACCTATTCCTCCTGGTCCTCATTAGCAGTTTCAACTGCCTTATCATCAAATGAAGACTCACTCACTTCAAGGTCTCCCCCTGAAGAGTTTGAGGAATCATCTAATGGACCTGTTGATGTCGATTCTGGTGGAGGAGTGTTAAGAGCATCGTACATCATTCTAGTAGACAACTCGTCATTAGTATAAGAATGCTGCAGATTGAAGGATTTAAAGAAACCATCATAGTCAAAGAAGAATGAGGGTCATTTCCCAGTTGGGGGTGGTGTATCTTTGAACGTCAACGTTGCACCACACTTCTACCTGACCCGTTGAGTTGTTGTAAACTCTTTTATCTGGTATGCAGTATCCGAGAAATATCCCTTCTTCTGTCTTCTCGTTGAACTTCCCATTTTGAGTCTTCTTCAACAATGTACAAGGTGCGCCAAATGGTTCTAAATACTCCAAATTAGGTTTACGTCACTGGAGTAGTTCATAACACGTTTTTCCATGTCGCTTGACCACTAAGACTCGATTGAGTGTGTAACACGCATTTGCCACTGCCTCATTCCAGAATTGAATATGCAGTTTTGAGTCAGCAAGCATTGTTCTGGCAGTCTCGATCAAACTTTAATTCTTTCTTTCAGCTATGTCGTTCATCTATGGAGTGTAGGCAGAGGTGAATTGATGAACAATTCCTCTTTCTCTACAGTATGCCTCCATCCACTGATTCTTAAATTCAGTCCCGTTGTCAGATCGAATCTGCCTAACTTTCAGCTTGTAGAGTGATTCTAATGTAGTTACCAGATGTTTAAATGATTCAAAGGTTTCTGATTTTGGCTTTTAGAAACATCACCCAAGAGAATCTTGAGTAATCATCTATTACTACAAAGCAATACAGAACTCCTGAAATGCTCTTTGTGCTAACAGGGCCAAACAGATCCATGTGTAGAAGCTCAAGAGGCATATCTATATAGTTAACTTTCTTTGCCTTATGAGCCTTCTTGGTATGTTTCCCTTTCTTGCAAGCTATGCAGAAGTGTGGAAGTCGGAAGTTCTTAACATTTACAGCATTCACTAGATCATTCTGAATCAAATGATTCAACTTTCTAGGATTGATGTGTCCTATTCTCCTGTGCCACGAGACCGAGTCTCTCTTAGTTGCCTTTGAGAAGAAGCATTGAACTGTGTGATCAGTTGTGAATGCTTTTGATAGATCCAAGACATACAAGTTGTTATATCTTGAAGCTGACATGAGAACCTTATCCTCTTCAATCACATAGTCCTTCTTCAAGACATAGCACTTCTTGTTGTCAAAAAACAACTTTGAATCCTTTATCACAGATCTGGGAAACAGAAAGCAAGTTATTCTGTAATTGTTGAACATAGTTGACCTTGTCAAACTTGACTTTCTCATTTTCCATTTCGCCTTGTGCTGTGATGTATCCTCCTTTGTTCCCAGCAAATAAAACATGTCCCCCTTTGATTTTTTTGACGTTGAAAAGGAGGGACGAATTCCCTGTCATGTGCCTGGACACCCCACTATCAATAATCCAGGTGTTAGTGATAGCGCTATAGCGGACACCCTGCATTGTCAAAGAAACTTGTTAGTTCATATTTGGGACCCAAGCCTTAACCAGCTTGGGTGACCCAGAAGAATCACACATCATAAACTCAACCCATTGTTCTTTAGAGGCTGAGGGCATATCTTTCTTCTTATCATTCTCATTATCAGCCCATATACTTGATTTTTCTTTCCATAAGCCAGTTTTGTGTAAGGTATGTTTGTGGTAAACAGACGACTAACTTATTGTTTGAACTTTTGGTACACTAACACTCTTAGGTGGAGTGTTAGATCTTATTTTAGAAGATCTTGGTTGTGTGTCATAAAGTTCAATTTTCTTTCTGGGTGTCTGATAGTAAGGACAATTTGTAGAAATATGTCCTCGTTTTCCATAACTGTAGCAATATCTTGCTTCAACAGACTGAGGAAAACGTTTATGTGATGTTGAGTTTAGTGAAGTTTTGAGGTGTGTCTGGTTTGGTTTTGTTGCTACTCTTTTAGATGTATCACCTTTATTAAAAAATTAATTGTTTTGACGTTTTGAACATCTTTAACATGCCCTTAGGTTGGACTTTGATGACTAACACGTGTGTGGTTAACTGGTTTAGTCAGTTTGGGTTCTGAAATGGACTTTGGTGAACCTGACCTTACATTAACCCTTTTAAATGCATCATCTAAGTTCTTAACGGGCATCTTGCCTGTTGATTTCAAAGTAGCCTCCTTCTGTTTAGTGTCAGATTTCACAGGCCTACCCGTGGAATCAGGATCACTAACTAGAGGAGTAGACACCACATGATCCTTAATTGGATTGTTATTACCTGGTCTACATTTTGTATTTACAAGTAGCTCATGTGGTGGTGGCACTACTTTGTATCCCAAACCTTCCCCATTGTTTCATTCTTTCACTAAGTTCTATACTATATTAGAAGAACTAGCCCAACTATGCATTTTTTGTTTTAATGAATTAACCTCGACTTCCAAAACTGCTTTCTCCTTTTTGGTTTCTTCTAATGAATTTAAATAAAACTTTATATCATTAGATTGATTTAAGGCAAAAACCTCGGTTTCCCTTAGTTTTTTACCCAACATTTCTATATTTTCTTTAAAACTGCACTCATTTTGTTTTAAAATACGATTTGCTTCAGTGCAGAGTTGTAAGTTATTTACTAAGTTATCATTGTGTTCTAATAACCTAGAAAATTTTAGATCTATGCTTTCCCTAATTTTTTCACATTTAAAACAAGCATGTATATCAAATAGTTGATTTAAAGAACTTACCTGTGAGGAGTCAGTTGAATCAGCCATCAATACAGAGGTAGAATCTTCTGTTGTTGGAGATTCTGAACTTGAAGCTCTGAGCTCTTCCTCAACCAAGTAGTTTACCACGTTCACAGCTTCTTTTGTATCTGACATCGCTTGCTCTGCTGCAATCTCACCTTCACTGGCAGACCCATCATCCAATGCTTCTACACAAGCAATGTTTGATTCTCCAGGAAAGACAAATCGGAAAGACCAGTCTTGTCCTTCATCATCTTGGGTAGTTAGTGCTTTAGTATCTTTATTTGCAGAACTGGTTCCAACCATGTCTTTGTCTTGATGGTTGAAAGTAGGAAATGGGTTACCATTTCCTATTTTCTTGGGCTTCACACATTTATGTTTAAAATGCCCCTTTTCACCACAATTGAAGCAGGTGACCTTGGTTTTGTCGAAACCAAAGGTCGTATCTTTTATGGCTACAAGATTCTAACCCATCTTCTTAACGAACTTTTTAGCTCGTCTAACTGCACTTACTAGAGCCCACATGATATACATCCTCTCCAGCTCGTTCTCGTCAACCTACTCGTAGTCTTCATCTGCAAGATGACAATTTCCGATCTTCCCAGCAACTAAACCATCACACAATTGAACCACTGCTGCTAGAAGATCCATGTGCTCTTTTGCAACCTCCACTATGATATTACCGAGATTCTTGGTCTTCAACATCATTGTATTGGCTTCAGGAACTATATATTGGGTAAACGATGATCCAGAAGTTTCTTGTCTTGAAGCAGTGGATTGAGAAGGAGCCGCAGAACTGGACACAAAAGTTGTTTGAAGTGGTGCTCCTGAACCAGTTGGATTGGGAACCGAGTTGTAGAGTGAAGGATTTTGAACATAGGATCCTTTTCTTTGACTTGTATTTCATCCTCAGTTCCTTCTCCTTTAACTTCAAGATGAAGTCATTTATGTCCAATGTAGCAAGTATATCATTCTGTCTCAGGTTGGACACAAATGAATCCCATTTCTCAGGCAAACCATCTGCAAAGCTTCAAACTTTATCTTCCATAGACGTCGTTACACCATGAGTGTGCGCTCACTAATCAGATGGTAAAACCTATCGATGATGTCATCCAAGCTCTCATTCCCAATGGAGGAGAAGTTATCAAACTCCTTCTTGAGGGCTTTATCCTTAAGTGCCTTTAACGTCGCATTTCCATCATACCTCTTCTCTAATGCCTCCCATAGCATTTTGGCCTGCTTGTTCTCAGAAAACTAGTGAAAGATGTCTTTCGGGATTGACTGAGTCAGTAGGGCATAGACTTTCTTCTCAGCATTGAAGAGTATCTTTTGAGCCTCGTTCATTCCACCCAAAGTTAGTTTGACTCCATTAGCAAAGACTGGCACCGTGTAACCAATCTCGATGGATGTCCAAAGATTGGGATCAACTCCATTTAAGTAAATCTCGAACCATTTTTTCCATTATGGATAGTCATCTAACGTTATAAGCTTAGGCGGTTTATTGTAATACCGATCTCATTATCCAGAAGCAGAAGGTTCTACATACGTGAGTCCTTCCCGGTAGTAAACGCTGAAAACTGATCTTCCATTTGTATAAACTTTGTACTTTGAGAATTAGACAACTTCAATCGTGCTAATGGACAATGCATATGGATCACTCTTGCAATTGAAGAGAGCGAATGAATTCAATCTTGTGATTGGATTCAGTCGTGCGTATGTACAAAGCGAATGGATTCAAACGACCGAAGGTGTTCAGTCATGCGAATGAAGGATACGACTGAGTTCAGTCGTACGGATGGAGTGTGCGAATGAGTTCAATCGTAGAATGAGCTATTCGTGCGACTGAAGGTTGTTGTGTTTGGAAAAATCGAATTTTTGGCACTTAGACATGAATTACGATTTACCCAGAAACCCTAATCTGTCGTATGACGAAAAACTTCAACTTTAATGCCTGGAAACGTTGAAAAAAACCAGTGGAGTCAAAAAGATGACTCTTTTGAGTTAAAACTTGAGTTTTGACACAATTTTAAATTAATCAAACGCAAAATCAAGAGCCAAGGCTCTTATACCACTTTTCAGGACCGTGTACGTATAGAATACTAACAGATTCTACGTTTATACCGAATCAAATAGTGCGGAATCCTATTTGATTGGTGATCCAATCAGTGAGAACAAATACTCAATCGATATAAGATTGAAACTAAACGTTATGAACGAATAGAGATCAATCAGGAATGATCTATGAAGTTGGACAGGCTTCCTTGGACTATCTAGAAGGCTAGGGTTCATAAGAGTATCAAGTGTTTCGAATTCCCCGTTTTTCCACGAATTAAGTGGTATTTATAAGTTATGGGTTTCCAATCGTACGACTTAACCATTAGCAAGGTTCAGTCATGCGACTGAGTCATGCGATTGATCCATATGCACGATTGAAGGTTCAGTCGTGCGACTGAGTCAATCTTATGTCTCAATCGTGCGACTGATCCAGTCTCCTGGTTCAATCGTGTGACTGGTCCATAAGCATGATCTATTCATGCGTATTGTCCATTAGTATGGTCCATTCGCATGAAGACTCATCCGACTAGGTTGATCACATTTCTTAATCATTATTGACTAAGAACCATGTATAACCACCTCAAACCTATATAGTAAGTTCATTATATGTTAAGACACAATAATATTATGAAACATTAAACATTATAAACATCAACCATATATTATATTTCATTTAAGTCATTCATTTCATATTTGTAAGACCTAAAAGACATTTACATTAAGCTCATAATGTAGGTACACATGTATTTACAAAAGACCAAGTGTTACAACTGTAACTAGTTAGGTCATTTTGCTAGGGAATGTAAAGCTCCCAAATCAAATTCGGGATCTACTCATGCCTCCACACATCCTACAACACCTAAAGCTGCTGTAAAGTCAACTGAGTCAAGTGTTGTGGCTCAAGAAGTTGATTGGAGCTTTATGGTATAAGATGTCACCTTTACTCAAGCACTCATGACTGGAACAAACAACTCAAAGGTATATGGACATGTCTGTACTCCAACCTGTATTGCTAAGGTTAAAATGTACCAAGTATAAAATATGGAAATTAATCTGACATTGAGTCCTTGAATATCTTGAAAGCTGAATATAAAAGGGCTGAATCTGACTATCAAAATAAAATTGAGGAGTTAGAAAAAATAGTATCCTCTTTAAAACATGAGCAATTACAGGACTCAAATCAAAGATTTAATATCCAAATTGACTGAGGCTAAAGCCAAGCTAGTAATAGCTGAGGCTCAAGCTAGGAAGTATGCCACTTCTGAGCAAAACTTTCAAGCCATTCTTGCATCATCCTTTCACTCAAAACTATGTTATCAAACCAAAGGTGGGTTCGGAACCAATGAAATTGCTCTACCACATTCTTATGAGTCTATTAGACAACCAAGGTTTGGTACTAAAGAGCAAGAGGTTCTATCTGCTGACCCACCTTCCCATGAGTAAAGAGTGATGCAACAATGGAGACCATCACTGGGAAGAACTAGGTAATTTTACCCTCTCCTACCAGTGATAATCAACCCTGACCACCAAAGCCAAAAGAAGCCGAGCTAAGGAAGCCCGAAAAACTACCAAGAAAGTGGTCTGAGTCCAAGCTGAAGATTGACCCAAAGCAAAAGGATTTGTTCATTTCAGCCGGATTCTAGGTGGTAGGAAACTCTGATTCAGGAAAGGTGTGTAGTACTAACACTCCTTTCCTACCAAAGGTTTAGAAGTTAAAGGGAAATATTGCAGATGAAGAAAAGAAGAACAAGAAAATGCAATCCTCAAGTTCCCAAAAAATTAACATTGCTTGCATAATGTGTGGTCTGCATAACCACGTGGCCAAAAATTGTTTCTACAATCCTGCTAGCACACATTATGCAAATAATTTTAAAAGAGAAGGAGTCAAGGAAGGTTTCACATTTGGACCCTATCACATGATTCAAGTATTAAAGAAAGGAAAACTTGTCTTGGAAGCAAACTTGCTTTCGGAAGAAACTCATTCTTCCGAAGGGAAAATTGCCTTGGAAGAGAAATCCAAGAAAACTCAAAAGAACAAAAGAGTTCCTTTGAGACCTTCCGAGAAAAAGACTGCTTTAGAAGAAAAGGTGATGAATGTCTCTTTCGAAAAGAAAGAAGCTTCGAAAGAATGTCAAGCTGCACAAGCCTCATCAAGCTCATCTTCTATGATCAACTAAGGGATGGAATGGAAGATCAAGGAAGATGTTACAGCCCAAACCTCTTCTTCAAAGACATCCATTGAACCCCCATGTATAAACTTTGGTTCAGTTATGTCACTATCATTGGAAGAACCCAAGACAAACAAGGCTTGGGTTTCCAATCAAAAGTAATCATCACATCTTATGTGAAGGGACATTCGCATGACAAGAATAACAATATATGGATTGTGAATAGTGGATGCTCCAGGTACATGACAGGGAACAGATCTCTCCTTCAACAATTTCAACATTTTGATGGAGGTCCTGTCGAGTTTGGAAGTGAGGTCGGAGGATATATTTCTGGCAGAAGAAGTACCCCAATGGTATTTTAAAAGTTGACAAAGTAAACTTTGTCAAACAGATTAAACACAACATGTTAAGTGTTTCTCAGTTCTGTGATCAAAAGTATAAAATGCTCTTCACAGAACACGAATGCATGATCCTCAAAACCAAGATGACAATTCCTCAGGAATTGGTGCTTCTTAGATCTCCTAGGAAAGGGGATATGTATAAGCTTTATATGAACAATGCTTCCCCACTGGGTGAAGTATCATGCCTTCTTTCCAAAGCTTATAGTCATGAGTCAACCTTATGGCATAAACGAATATGTCATGTTAATTTCAAATCAATGAATAAGTTGGTTAAAAACATTTTGGTACATGGTTTTGCCTAAAAAGAAATTTTTCTGCAAAGATAACTGTGTTGCATTCCTGAAAGGGAAGCATCACAAAACATCTCATAAATCCAAGGTTGTTAAATCTATCACTACTCCATTACACTTATTGCACATGGATCTTTTTGGCCCCACAAGTATAAAGAGCATTAGAAGGAAATCATATTGCCATGTGATGGGTATTCTTTTTAAGAAATAAAAATGAAACTGCTAAAACTTTAAAATCTTTTATTCTTAAAATATAAAATCAAATTGATCACAAGGTTAAGATAATCAGAAGTGATCAAGGGAGTGAGTTTAAGAATCAAGTTCTTGACTCATTCTGTAACTCAAAAAGGGATTGCCAGACAATATAGTGCTCCCAGAACTTCTCAACAAAATGATATTACTAAGAGGAGGAACAAGACACTTATTGAGGCTGCTTGGACCATGTTAGCTAATTTAAAGTTGCCCTTAACATTCTGGGTAGAGGCAGTCAGCATTGCATGCTATGTGCAGAACAGGGTTCTTGTAGTTAAGCCACATGGAAAAACTCCTTATGAGCTATGGAACAAGAGGCCACCATTCATTGGCTTTCTAAGGTCCTTTGGCAGTAGGTGTACCATACTTAACACAAAGGACAATTTGGAAAATTTTGCTGAAAAGTCGGATGATGATATCTTTGTTAGATATTCCTCCAACTCTATTGCTTATAGAGTTTACAACATTAAAAATCAACAATTTAAGGAATCATCCAACATTGTTGTTAATGAGCACACTCCTTGTGTTAGGGGGAATGGCCCTAATCATATTTTTGACTTAGAATTGTTTCCAAACTATTCTAAACCATCTTGTGAGAATGTTTCAGTTGAAACAGGTACTCAAAGTGACTCTAATGATGATTAACTATTTGAGTTTCCCAGACCTTTTCCAAGTTCTCCATGAGTCACTGAACATCAAGCTCCTACGACTGGTAGATCCGACAACATGACTATCTCAGGAACCAATGGAGCTGATAATGAACAACACCAAGCTGATGGAAGTAGCATTCTAAAGGAACAGACAATTGTTAATGCAACTTCTCAGCCAACTAATATTGATGATGTTTCTCCTTCATTCAATCAATCCTCATTGAATGAGTGTGAAACATCAGCTGGACCAAGTGTTCAAGTTCCTGAGCAAAATATGTCCAATCTAGATCTATCTTTGCAACTGGAGGTGATTCCCAGGCTTAGGAATCACAACACTCATCAAGATGAGAACATCATAGGAGAAGTCTTTAAAGGTGTGAGAACAAGGGGACAAAATCATAATGGGAATGTCTGCCTGTACTCATGCTTTTAGTCACAGATGGAATCCAAGAAGGTAGAAGATGCCTTGAAAGATAATAGTTGGGTTGAATCAATGCAAGAGGAATTGCTTAAATTCAAAAGACAAAAGGTTTGGAACCTCTGTCCACTACCATCTGGTCAAGTACCCATAGGCACCAAATGGGTATTCAGAAATAAAAGAGACGATAGAGGCTTGATTATCAAGAACAAGGCAAGACTGGTAGTTCAAGGATATACCCAATAGGAAGGAATCAATTATACTGATGTTTTTGCACATGTTGCAAGACTTGAGGCAGTTAGGATCTTCCTTGCTTATGTTGCATCCAAGAACTTTACTGTCTACCAGCTTGATGTCAAGTGTGCCTTTCTATATGGGGATATAGATAGGGAAGTCTATGTGTGTTAGCCTCTAGGATTTGAAGACCCACAACACCCCAACTATGTGTGCAAGCTGGATAAAGCTTTATATAGGCTGCACCAAGCACCTAGGTTGTATCTCAATTTCTCCTGAAGAATGGATACACTAGAGGTACCATTGATAAGACTTTCTTCATATGAAAGTCTGGGAAAGACATTTTTCTCATCCAAGTCTATGTTCATGACATCATATTTGGTTCTTCAAATGATCAAATGTGCAAAGACTTTGAGAGCATTATGAAGAAAACGTTTGAGATAAGTTCCATGGAAAAATGGACTTTGTCCTCAAAATTCAGGTGAAGCAGATGAAGGAAGTGTTCTTCATAAATCAATCGAAGTATGTAAATGACATCTTAGAAAGATTTGAGATGAAAGATTGTAAGCCGGGCAAGACACCTATATCCAGAAACCATAATCTTTGTCCTGGCTCTAAGGGGGAGGATATTGATCAACATCGGTATAGGGCAATTTTTGGTTCTCTTATGTATCTCACAGTAAGTAGACCTTATGTTATGTTTTCAACTTGCATCTGTGCAAGATATCAGGCTCCTCTAAAGGTGTCTTACCTAGTTGCTACCAAGAGAATTCTTAGATAATTCAAAGGATCACCTAAAGTAAGTCTCTTGTATTCAAGGAACAACAATTTCAATCTCTATGGCTATTCAGATAGTGACTATAGTGGCTGCAACATCAACAATAAATCCACATCAGGCAATGCAAGAAGCAATCCTGCGTTTCAACATCTACTGCTGAAGTTGAATACATTGATGTTGCTAGTTGTTGTGCTCAACTGTTATGGTTTTAGAACCAGGTGAGAGACTATGGATTCAACTTCATGATTACTCCTATCCATATTGACAAAAACAATGCTATCTTCATAATTGAAAATCCAGTTAAGCACTCCAAGACAAAGCACATTAATATCATGTATCATTTCATTAGAGATATTCATGAGAAAAGTCTGATCAAACTAATCAAAGTTGACTCAAATGAACAACATGTTGATTTGTTCACCAAGGCCTTTGATGAATAAAGATTTAAGTATCTCATTATAGCTCTTGGGATGATATTCATTGATTAGTGAAGGACCAATAAATGTCACTAAACACTTGTTTTTTCTCTCAAACTCACTTATACTCACACGGTTATGATGAAGCAGAATCTCAAAGAGTTGATTATAATATACTAAGTAACTTAAGAACACAAAGAAATAATTTCAAGGTACTTGTATATATTACTTCTCAACTATAAGTTTTCAAGACTTTTACAAGCATGCAACAAGAGTTACCATGAGAAACTATATATACTACTACCTACATTCGAATATACTTTGATTCTTTTAAAACTAGCTCCTATAACCAATCTCACCATTAGCATTTCCACCATTCTAATGGAAACTAAATTCGACAACAGATGTTTACTAGCAAGCATTGAAAGCAGATGCCAGAATGACTCTTTGAATTGAACAACATAATAAATAAAAAAAACTAGCCGCCATCAAGACTGAACGAGATGAGGATTAAAGAAAATTGAACTGTGATAACCTTGGTTTTTACCATAAAAGCAAAAAGCGCCCAAAAGAAGTGAGTGACTCAAGATATTCCATCGTTATTCTCTCCTGACCTAAGACTCGGGGAGTTCTGTGAGCGAGGAGTGATTTTCCACATGCACTTCAGGGAGAGAGCAAGTATAAATCATAGCTTTAGGCTTTCGAGCCTTTCTTCCTAGGACCACCTTTTCCAGCCAGATAGCGAGTGATCACTCAACAATGAACACTAACGGAAAGCGTCCGATAATGAGTACCTATCCTTTAGGGGAATCAAACCCGTGTCTTCGACATGAAAAGATGATGTCCTAACCACTGGACGAAAGGGACCAAAAAGCCATTCTTCATATACCGTTGCAATCCTATAACTAAAGCAAATACTACAAAGCTATAGTTAATGTATCTTAGATAGTGTCTTATCTAATATATGGTAGTCATGACATGTCCATGACTTACTTTTTGTCACCAACTAAAGTTGGCAACTATACTAACAAGTAAAGTTGAACAATGGAATAAAGTATGGTTCATAGTAGGTACTTCCGAAGGTTAACTAGTGTTTTGGGAAATCGCCATGCAGTATCAGAGGTCTGCAACAGAGTGTTAAAGATACCAAACTTATGTCCACTGGTTCATAGTAGGTACTTCTGAAGGTCAACTGGCTTCAGAAGTGGCTACTTCTTCCGAGGCTTCCTTTGGACTTCATTCTTTGAAAGTTGTAGTCTTCATTTCTTCTAAGTGTTGAACTCTTAGAAGAGCAGATACTTGGTCTTCGAACGCTAAAGCTTATCTTTGGAAGTTCCTTTGAGCTTTGCTTCAGATTCAGCATATACCTTCGGAAGTGCTGAACTTGTCTTCGGAAGAACTTCATTAGTTGTACTCAAAATACTTTAAGTGTTTGGTTTTGGTTGCACAAGCCTTCCATGCTCCAAGAAACTCCCCCTAGGCTGATGCTACAAAAACCTCACTTGTTCTTACTTCTCAAAACTTTCAACACCAGGGAAAGCAGATACATATATGTTTTTTGTTCTTCCCGAAAGTGGTGCTGAGAAGTTTGTACAGATCATTCATGAACAGAAGATCCAGTCTGTCACTTTGAATGATATGTACCCTCTGCTGAGTCCCTCTAAAGAGAGTTAGTTGACGGGAGTTATAATCATACTCACATCTAACTATTGGTTCCAATTCAAGCCCTTCCACCATTTATAGAAAGGATTTGCCTTTGATGGTTGACCTTTCCTTGTCTTCCTTCTCTCTTAGCTTCAACTCTTCTTCAATCTTGGCTTTTGCAGTTAGCTCAACAAGATGAAGGCTGCTCATATGATTTCTGATGTGAGCAGCTATGTCGGAGTCAGAGGGATTCGAGAATGGCTTCTTTGCTAACTCGACAATATCAAATCTGCTATAGTGTAGCAGGGAAGAGGCATTCAGCCTGTTGCTCTCTCCATTCTCTCTCTCCATAATAAAGTTGTGAGAGGCTTCATCGAACCTCCACTGGATAATCTTCTTTCTTGGCACAAGGGGCTGACTAGGAACCTTGTCCTCTTTCTTTGTATCTAGTAGAGTCACCAGCTTTCTTCTGAGCTTCTTCTCTTCATCATTTAAGGAATTAGAGTTGAGGCCAAGTAGTCTAGCATCTTAGTCCAGCATTCCTCTCAGGAGATCAAGGAGTTGTCTATGTAAGTCAAATTGATAGAATTCTCCTCACAGGAGATATTGCTTAAAGATGTGCAGTTGATGAGCTTCTTCTTGATCTCCTTAAACTCTTCTAAGGAAAGAGATTTGGGTGGATGAGAGGATGACTCGGGTGGTTGTTTGGTTGATGAGGATTGGGTTCTTGGTAAGGTTTTAGGTTTCAGAATGGGTAGTTTTGGTGGTTGGTTGGATTGAATGGGTGAGTAAGTGGGTAAGGTGGATGATGTGGGTTTAGCGGTGTAAGGCTTAAAGGTTGGTTCAGTTATGATAGGGAAAAGGAAGGGGATAGGTTCGGATTGAAGTTGTGGTAGTGAAGAGGTTGTGAAATTCATCCCCTATACTCTTCTGTACATCTCTTTCCTTCTTCCTGAGTGTATGTCAGCTTTGATCTCACTGACAATACGCTACAGGGTCTTTATGGACATGGGTCCAACCTGCCTGCCTGAGAATCCACGGGCCCTGAGATAGTCTTTTATCCAGGCTTTGTCCCTAGACTTCTTCAAGGCTTCAAGCTCAGCACCATCTTCCTTCTTCTTTCTCTCCTTCATCCTTTCCCAGGAAGCCTTCTTTCTTTCCTTCTCCATTTGATCATGTTCTTTGTTCACCAGCCACAGGATCATGTCA